>JARYHS010013154.1:0-81641 GCA_031002005.1 Vandiemenella viatica | reverse complement strand
AGACCGTGCTAAGAGTTGGACTTCCTCTTTGTGAGCCTGAAATCCGTTTACGTTCCACTGAAGTATGGGAGCCATTCTACCTATTTAAAACCACCCGCCCCGGGTCGGGTGGGTCAGGGTCTGGTGTCTGCTGAGGAACGGGACCAGGGTCTACGTCCACCAGCATAACGTCATCTCGGGGTCCGAAGACGACTTTTGTTCTAAGGCCTCGGCGTCTTGCGGATCTTTCTTCCGCCGAGGCTTGTCCCCTTCCTCCCCACCCCAGTTGGAGAACTGGGTGGAGAAGTTGAAGGGGACTTCAAGAACATGGTGGGGTCCGTGTTTTAAACTTCGGACCCCGAACTTTCTGCACTAACTGCCATCCGCTTCCGGCAGATGGCGTTTCTGCTACTACTATAGCTGGAGATGCAGCTTTTGCCATGGGTGCTGCTTCTGCTGTTGCAGAAGCACCCACGGCTGCAGCTACTGGAGCGGATGGCCGTGCTTTGGCTGGTGAACTTGAAGACCCTGCTGCTGAAGTGGTCGAGTTAACAGGAGCGTTTCTACCGACGACCGAGGTCCTTGGTGTTAGGACCTTAGTGGGCTGCGCACCACACTTGCACTGGCACGAGCATGTCATGCTCGTGCCCGTGTCCACAACGGTCGTCTGCGTAGCAACGCTCTCCTTCCTGACGGGAGTTGACAACGTTTTGGCGAAGCTAGTGGCGAAGACCGGTGGCGCAAGCGCCTTAAACCGTTTCTTCGCCTCGCCAAAAGATATTCTTTCCTTAGTCTTCAACTCCTGTACCTTCTTTTCTTCAAGGTACACTCGACACTCCCTGCTCCAGGCTGGATGTGACCCGGAGCAGTTAATGCACACCTGTGGGAGGGTGCAAGTTGCACCCGGTTCATGCGCCGATTTTCCACACTTCCCACAAGTGGCGTTGCCTTACAGTTCGCCGTCGTATGCCCGAACCGCTGGCACTTAAAGCAGCGCATCGGGTCCGGGACATACGGGCGAACATTAAGATTTAAATATCCAGCTTTAATGGATTTCGGCAACGTCGGAGTGTCGAACGTCAGGACGAAGGTGGCAGTCTTCTCAAGACTGCCATCAACCCTTCGTTTGATTTGCCTGACCTCGACCACGTTTTCTGATCTCCACTCCTTAAGGAGTTCCTCTGACTCTATATCGATCAAATCTCGGCAGGTGATCAGCCTTTGCTGCTATTTAGAGTCTTATGGAGTTCACATTTCACTGCGAACTCCCGAGCTTCTCACACTTAAGGAGTAGGACAGCCTGCTTATAGTTAGATGTCTCTAACAGCAGTGTCCCGTTCCTCAGCTTCTTTACGCTTTTTAGGGTACCAGATAGTCCCTCTATACCTTTCTGTATATAGAACGGAGAGACCTTTTCAAAGGACCCCTCCGTTCTTGCCATGATCAAAAAGGCGTTGTCTATAAGACAACCCTCTCTGTTACATTTCACTTGTTCCGGAGGAGGGCTGTCAACCCTCGCCCGCTTGTTGGAACTGGGTGTATTTTTTTAACCTGCGGCAACCCGAACCGCAGGGGTTTGGTTTTTGTTTGTGAGTCTTCGTTTTGATCCCACGAGCAAAAACATAATAAAAAGAAATGCTGATACAACAGGTTGTTGTTGTTATTGGTGTTTAAGGGCGCGTCGACGTCGGGGTCATTAGCGCCCTTACAATAACCAGCAATTACTGTGGCTTTAAAATGTACTAAAATACTGTCTGCATGGTCGACTGTAAAGGGGTCGGCCATACAGACAGCAAATAAAATAAAACATGAAATTACACGTGGCTTTAAAAGAGCCACCAATACTTCAAACCGTACGGCACATGGATGGCTGTAAAGGGGCCAAGATTGTTAAAAAGAGGATTAAAAACACTACACGTCTCGCTGGCTGTATAGTGGCCAGCGAGACATGAATATAACAATATAAAAAATAATAACAATTCGCATGCATGGGTGGCTGTAAAGAGGCCACCCATCCATCTTAAAACTAGGCCGATCTGCCTAAAATTTTAGGCGCTAGACCGGCCAAAACACAAAATCTTAAAACCCTCGCCACGTTGCTGGTCTCATTGTTTAAAATGAGGGACAGATCGTTGGCCAAGCCAACATCTGCCCTCAAGTCTAAAAATAAAACACATTCAGTTAAAATGTGGCGTACCGTCAAAGGTACGCCACAGGCATCACACTCCGGAGGGTCCTCTCGGCGGAGAAGGAAACCATGTGTCAGAGGACAGTGCCCTATACGGAGGCGAGTAAGGAGAACCTCATCCCTCCTCGCCCGCTGGAAGGAGCTGCTCCACGGCTGAACGGTCGGTTTGACCAGCCGGAGCTTATTATGCTCTACCTCCAGCCACTGCCTCTGCCAGATGTCGGAAACAAATCTTTTCACCACCGAGGCAAGGTCAGACTTTGGGACCGGATCAAAGTCAATTCTGACCTTGTTGCAGGCTAACTTGGCAGCTCCATCAGCTGCCTCGTTCCCCCTGATTCCCACATGTCCAGGTACCCAGCAGAATATGACCTCCTTTCCAGAAGATTGGAGGGATTGGAGGGTGTCCTGTATGTCCTGGACAAGACGATCTGCTGGGTACATGCTTCCAATGGCCTGGATACAGCTGAGGGAATCACAGCATATGATGTACTTCAAGCTGCGACTTACTTTCATGCTGGAGCGACTTTAACATAGCGTAACACTCTGCAGTGTATACGCTGCAACAGCTATTCAGTTTGTAGTTATATGTCGCTCGAGGGAACACTACGGAGCAGCCTACTCCGTTAGCCTGCTTAGACCCATCCGTATACACCGGGGTAAAATCCTGATACTTGTTTAAAATGTCGCTAAAAATTATGGTAAAAACGCTAGCAGCAGTTGACTGCTTGTTGAACTGGACATTTCAAAAATCGTTCTGGGCCTCTTTAAAAGCCAGGGGGGAGATTTACTCCAACCCTGGTGATAAAAGGAGGGCAATTCAAACCCATACTCTTCTAAAATGGCCTTTGTACGGTGGCTGAACGGTTTGGTGGCTCTACGGCGATTAGCATATATTCGTTCGAAGTTAGGTGTCATCACAATGTCGTGCACGGGACTATGAGGAGTTGTGGCAATATGTACATAGTGTCGCACCATGAGGAGATGCCGCCGGATGGAAAGCGGCGGCTCGCCAGACTCAGCACAAATGCTGGGGATTGGGCTAGTGCGATATGCACCCGTGGCGAGCCGAATTCCTGCATGATGGACACTATCCAATATCCGAAGATAGCTGTCCCGTGCCGAACCGTATACAATGCACCCGTATTCCAAACGCGACCGCACAAAGGCTCGATAAAATTGTAGTAGGCAGGAGCGGTCAGCGCCCCAAGACCTACCACAAAGACATTTTAAAACGTTTAAAGCTTTCAAGGCTCTGGCTTTTACATCTTTAAGATGTGGAAGCCAGCTGAGCCTTGAGTCTAAAATGAGGCCCAGAAAACGAACAGTATCAGTAAAACGTAAAACGGTGTTCCTCAGGGTAAGGTGGGGTTCTGCTAAAAGACTTCTGCTACGAGTAAAAAGTACACACCGGGTTTTCTCAGTAGAGAAACGAAAACCGGTGTGCACTGACCATTCATCCAACCTGTTCAGCGCGAGTTGCAGCTGCCGCTCAGCGCTTCTCAGGCTGGACGATGCAATAAAAATTAAGAAGTCGTCCACATATAAGGAGCACCGCAGGGGACTCCATATAATGGCTGCAATGCTATTAATGGCAATGGCAAAAAGCGTAACGCTTAAAACTGAACCCTGAGGGACACCGTTTTCCTGAATAAAAAGATCGGACACTTCATTACCGACTCGGTACCGGAAGCAACGACTAGATAAAAATGATTTTAAAAAACGGGGCAGGTTACCCCTAAAACCCATTCATGCAACTGTTTTAAAAATAACATGCCGCCAGGTAGTATCGTACGCCTTTTCAAGATCGAAAAAAAACACCCACAAGGTGTTGGCTGCGGATGAACGCATCCTGTATTGCCGCCTCCAGGAGGATCAGGTTGTCCAAGGTGGAACGGAACTTCCTGAATCCACACTGAAAAGCGGCTCAGTAGATTACGGGATTCAAGACACCAGACGAGGCGGGCGATTGACCATCCTCTCTAGTGTCTTCCCCACGCAGCTAGTCAAGGCAATACTACGATAACTACCTGGCAACAATTTGTCTTTGCCAGGTTTTAAAATCGAATTAATGTTGCTTCTTTCCACGAGTCGGGAAGTGTCCTCCGGTCCATATATCGTTAAAAATATCCAGAAGGTACTCCTTAGCATCTTTACTTAGATGCCTCAGCATCTGGTACTGGATCAAATCAGGCCCTGGAGCAGTGTCGTTAGCGCTGTTTAAACGCCGACTCCATCTCCCAAAATGTAAATGGGCAATTGTAGGCCTCTGTATTCGACGAATCGAAAGCACAGCGCGCGCCTCTCGCAGCAATCTTGCGTTGCTGGAACCGAGGGTCAAAGTTGGTGGATGAAGTGATAGCGGCGAAGTTCTCCGCCATCAGCTGCGCTATGCTTCGTTCATCGGTGACTATACGTCCACGATCCAGTAAACCAGATACTGGAGGGCGGGAGTACCTTCCAGATATACGGCGATAGACTCCTCCATACTTTCGACGAAGGTGTGGAACGGTTTACAGAGCTCACAAAGTTCTGCCATGACCTTTTCCTTGCTCTCCTTAATAACTCGACGCGCCTTAGCTCTGGCAATACGGAACGCTGCCAGGTTGTCGGTTGTTGGCTGCAACCTAAATCGACGCAACGCCCGTCCTACGACCTGAATGGCGATCGACATTCGTCGTTCCACCAGGGGACGTGCGTCCTACGCAGCGTTCCGGAGCTTTTAGGCATTGAAACGTCAGCTGCCTGGTGAATCACTTCCGTAAAGTGATTCACCCTCTCCTCAAGGTTATTATACTCTTTAAGAGTGAGGGAGCGGCGTAGAGGTTCCAGTCGGCTTTGCTGACGTTCCATTTGCGTCGGTTATTGCCCTCCTCCACGCTCAAACTCTACGTGCATCCATATTGGGAAGTGGGTCGCTTCCATGAAGGTCACGATCCACCTCCCAATGCACGGAGTCCGCGATTGAGGGGGGAGCACAAGGAAAGGTCAATGGCAGAGGACGATCCGGAAGCAGTGGTAAAATGCGTCATTGCACCAGTATTGAGGACACATATTTCCTCTTGCTCTATTAATCTACCAACCATTCGGCCTCGGGGGCAATCGGCGTTAGAGCCCACAGCGCACTATGTGCGTTGAAATCTCCTAAGAGGAGGAATGGCCGAGTAAGCTGCCGCAAGATGTTAGCCATGTCGTCACAACTGATGGGCGTGTTAGGTGGTAGATAAATAGAGCATACTGTGAGTTGAGTGGGACCATAAATCCTCACTGCCACTGCTTGTAAATCAGAGGTGAGAGCTACAGGTTCGGAGTGGACAGTGTTTCGGACAAACACCGCCACTCCACCCTTCGCTCGATCACCCTCGGTATCGTCCTTACGGTACACGTCATATCCTCTTAGCACAGGTTGGTGTGATGGTCTGAAATGTGTCCTCCTGTAGACAGAGACACAAAGGATCAGACCGTGCTAAGAGGTCTAACTCCTCTTTGTGAGCTGTAAAACCATTGATGTTCCACTGCAGTATGGGAGCCATCCTTATCTATTCAACCTCACCCGCCCCGGTTCGGGTGGGTCTTCAGTCACTTCCTGCTGAGGAACGGGACCAGACTCGTCCACCAGCATATCTGTTTCTTCCTGCCCGGAAGCGGAGACAGACATCTCCGATCCGGAGGAATCCTCTAATTCCTCTTCATTCTTTTTCTTCTTCCTCCTCTTCCCCTTACCCTTATCCTCCCTACTGCTTGACAGTCCTGGGAGGGGAGGAAGAAGGGGACTTGACGAACTGGGTCGGATCAGTCTGCCTAAACTTGGACCTCTGATTTTCTGTCACCTCTATTTCCACCGGTAGCTAATGGTATCGCTACCATTTCAATAGCACGCGGTGGAATGGGAGGTGCCATTAACTTGACTGCTGGTGGGGTCTTTGTTACTGCTGCTGGAGTGATCGAGGTCGCAGACGTGTTGCTACCGACGTCCGCGGTCTTGGCTGTTATGACCTTGTCGGCTTTTGCGCCGCATTTGCACTGACATGAGCACGTTGTGCTTGTGCCCATGTCTGCAACGGACGTCTGCGTAGCAACACTTTCTTTCCTGACGGGAGCTGAAGCCATCTTAGCAAGCTAGTTGTGAAGATGGGAGCGGCTAGCAGTTTGGCCTTCTTCTTTGCTTCCCCATAAGGAATCCGCTCTTTGGTCTTCAGCTCCTGTATCTTGCGCTCTTCAAGATACACTTGACACTCCCTACTCCATGAAGGGTGCGACCCGGAGCAATTGACGCATGCCGGTGGCAGCGCACAATTCACACCTGGGTCATGTGCTCCCTTGCCGCACTTGCCACAAGTGGGATTGCCCTTGCATGACGCCGTCGTATGCCCGAACCGCTGGCACTGGAAACAGCGCATCGGGTCCGGAACATACGGACGGACGTTCAGGTTTAAATATCCCGCCTTGATATTCTTGGGCAATACTGGAGTGTCAAACGTCAGGACGAAGGTGGCAGTCTTTTCAAGATTGCCATTTACCCTTCGTGTGATCTGACGTACCTCGATCACTTTTTGAGATTTCCACTCGCTAAGAAGCTCGTCTGTAGCCAGGTCCATAATATCCCGGCAGGTAATAACACCTTTGCTACTATTTAAGGACTTATGGAGTTCGCATTTTACGGCGAACTCCCCGAGCTTCTTACAATTAAGCAATTTGGTTGCTTGCTTGCTGGTACATGTTTTCCAGCAGCAGCGTCCCATTCCTCAGTTTTTTGACAGAATTAAGGGTACCGACCAAACCCTCTAGCCCCTTTGAAATATAGAAGGGTGACACCTTTTCAAATGTTCCTTCTATCCTTTCAATTATCACAAAAGCGTTCGCTAAGGAACATTCTTGTCTGTTACACTCTGCTTCTGAAGCGGGGGGGCTATCAACCCTCACCCGCTTCTTAGAACTGGGTGTATTTATATTAGCCTGCGGCACACCCGTACCGCAGGGGTTTTTTGGTTTTGGTGGAAGACTTCGTTTTGGTCCCACGAGTAAAACCAGTTTAAAAAGAAGCGCTAATACAACAGGGGTGCGCAGGTGCCCCTGAGGTTGCACGTTAGTGAGTGAATTTCCTCTCCACCCATTCACCTCCTCGGCACGTGGCTGACCTTGAGGTTGAGGGGTTTTTTATAGAGGTTTCTACCATCCTCGCGATCCGGGCGATGAAGCCAAGATCCCCGTTCTCCTAGGCACACAACGTTCCACCGCCACGCCCTACGGTGGTCGTTGAAGCATGGTAGGAGTTTACGGTGTGGGAAACTTGCGGCGCTCACAAGTTTCCAGCTCGGGCACCGCGGGTTCGCCAAACCCGTACCTGGCACTTGCGTACCAGGCCCCTGCGGGGGATACAACAGGGGTGCGCAGGTGCCCCTGAGGTTGCACGTTAGCGTGTGATCCACCTCTCACACATGCACCTCCTCGGCACGTGGCTGACCTTGAGGTTGAGGGGTTTTTTATAGAGGTTTTTACCGTCCTCGCGATCCGGGCGATGAAGCCAAGATCTCCGTTCTCCTAGGCAAACAACGTTCCACCGCCACGCCCTACGATGGTCGTTGAAGCATGGTAGGAGATTACGGTATGGGAAACTTGCGGCGCTCACAAGTTTCCAGCTCGGGCACCGCGGGTTCGCCAAACCCGTACCTGGCACTTGCGTACCAGGCCCCTGCGGGGCCGGGCGATGAAGCCAAGATCCCCGTTCTCCTAGGCACACAACGTTCCACCGCCACGCCCTACGGTGGTCGTTGAAGCATGGTAGGAGTTTACGGTGTGGGAAACTTGCGGCGCTCACAAGTTTCCAGCTCGGGCACCGCGGGTTCGCCAAACCCGTACCTGGCACTTGCGTACCAATCCCCTGCGGGGGACCCAGAGGACTCCTCAAATTCCTCGTCGTTCTTGTTCTTCTTCTTCTTCTTCCCCTTACCCTCCCTACTGATGAACAGTCTGGGAGGAGACGAAGAAGGGGACTTGACAAACTGGGTCGGATCAGTCTGTCTAAACTTGGGACCTCTGATTTTCTGGTCACCTCTATTTCCACCGCTAGCTAATGGTATCGCTACCATTTCAATAGCACGCGGTGGAATAGGAGGTGCCGTTAACTTGATTGCTGGTGGAGTCTTTGATACTGCTGCTGGAATGGTCGAGGTTGCAGATGTGTTGCTAGCGACATCCGCGGTCTTAGGTGTTATGACCTTGCTGGACTTTGCGCCACACTTGCATTGACATGAGCACACTGTGCTTGTGCCCATGTCTGCAAAGGATGTCTGCGTAGCAACACTTTCTTTCCTGACGGGAGTCGAGACCGTCTTGGCAAAGCTTGTTCCAAATATTGGAGCGGCGAGCGCTTTCGCCTTCTTCTTTGCATCTATATAAGGTATCCGCTCTTTGGTCTTCAACTCCTGTATCTTGCGCTCTTCAAGATACACTTGACACTCCCTGCTCCAGGCCGGGTGCGACCCGGAGCAGTTGACACACACCTGTGGGAGCGTGCAATTGGCACCAGGCTCATGTGCCCCCTTGCCGCATCTACCACAGGTGGGGTTGCCCTTGCATGACGCCGTCGTATGTCCGAACCTCTGGCACTGGAAGCAGCGCATTGGGTCCGGAACATACGGACGGACGTTCAAGTTAATGTAGCCAGCTTTAATACACTTGGGCAACACTGGAGTGTCAAACGTCAGGACGAAGGTGGCAGTCTTTTCAAGACTGCCATTTACCCTCCGTGTAATCTGACGCACCTCGACCACTTGCTGATCCTCCCACTCCTTAACGAGTTCCTCGGTTCCTAAATCCATGATGTCACGGCAGGTGACGACGCCTTTTGAAGAATTCAGGGATTTGTGGAGTTCGCATTTAACAGCGAACTCCCCGAGCTTCTCACAGTTAAGGAGCTGGGATGCCTGTCTACTGGTGGATGTTTCCAGCAGCAGCGTCCCGTTCCTCAGCTTTTAACCGATCTCAAGGTTCCAACCAGTCCTTCCAACCCTTTATTAATATAAAAAGGGGACACCTTTTCAAATGTCCCCTCTACCCTTTCCATTACAACGAAAGCGTTCGGTATCGAACAGACTTTCCCGTGACTATGGCTTTCTGAAGCGGGAGGGCTATCAACCCTGGCCCGCTTCTTAGTACTGGGTGTATTGGGTTTAGCCTGCGGCACACCCGTACCGCAGGGTTTGGTGGTTTTTGTGGAAGACTTAATTTTGGTCCCACGAGTAAAACCAGTTTAAAAAGAAGCGCTAATACAACAGGGGTGCGCAGGTGCCCCTGAGGTTGTACGTTAGCAAGTGATCTGCCTCTCACCCATGCACCTCCTCGGCACGTATCCGACCTTGAGGTTAAGGGTTTTTTTATAGAGGTTTGTACCGTCCTCGCGATCCGGGCGATGAAGCCAAGATCCCCGTTCTCCTAGGCACACAACGTTCCACCGCCACGCCCTACGGTGGTCGTTGAAGCATGGTAGGAGTTTACGGTGTGGGAAACTTGCGGCGCTCACAAGTTTCCAGCTCGGGCGCCGCGGGTTCGCCAGACCCGTACCTGGCACTTGCGTACCAGGCCCCTGCGGGGAGTAGGTTTTGGGATTCTAGACACCAGACGAGGCGGCGATTACCATCCTCTCCAGTGTCTTACCCACGCAGCTTGTAAGGGCGATAGCTACGATAGCTACCTGGCAACAATTTGTCCTTACCAGGCTTTAAAATGGGAATTAAGTGTTGCTTCTTTCCACGAGTCGGGGAAGTGTCCTCCGGTCCATATCTGATTAAAAATATCTAAAAGGTACTACTTAGCATCTTTACTAAGATGCCTCAGCATCTGGTACTGGATCAAATCAGGCCCTGGAGCCGTGTCATTTGCGCTGTTCAGTGCTGACTCCAGCTCCCAAGATGTAAACGGGCAGTTGTAGGCATCTGTATTCGAAGAACTAAAGCACAGCTCTCGCCTCTCGGCAGCGGCTATTTGTCGCTTAAACCGAGGGTCAAAGTTGGCGGACCGAAGTGACGGAGGCGAAGTTCTCCGCCATCAGCTGCGCTATGCTTCGTTCGTCGGTAATAACACGTCCGCGATCCAGTAAACCAGATACTGGAGGGCGGGAGTACCTTCCAGATATACGGCGGATAGACTCCCATACTTTACGACGAAGGTGTGGAACGGTTTATGGTGCTCACAAAGTTCTGCCAAGACCGTTTCTTGCTCTCCTTAATAACCCGACGCGCCTTAGCTCTGGCTATACGGAACGCTGCTAAGTTGTGATCAGATGGTTGCATCTTAAATCGGCGCAACGCCCTCCTGCGTCCCTGAATAGCGGAACGACATTCGTCGTTCCACCAGGGGACGGGCGTTCTACGCAGCGTTCCGGAGCATTTAGGCATGGAGACGTCAGCCGCCTGGTGAATCACAGCTGTAAAATGATTCACCATCTCCGTGATGCCTTTACGAGGCCGGAGGCATAGTGACCTGCTATACAACGGCCAATTGGCTTTGCTGACGTTCCATTTGCGTCGGTTATTGCCTCTTCCGCGTTCAAACTCAACGTGCATCCATATTGGGAAGTGGTCGCTTCCATGAAGGTCGCGATCCACTTCCCAATGCACGGAGTCCGCGATTGAGGGGGAGCACAACGAAAGGTCAATGGCAGAGGACGTACCGGTAGCAGTGGTGAAATGAGTCATTTGCCCTGTATTCAGGATACAAATGTCCTCCTGCTCTATCAATCTTCCAACCACTCGGCCCCTGGGGCAATCGGTGGAGGAACCCCACAACGCACAATGGGCGTTGAAATCTCCCAAAAGGAGAAAGGGCCGAGTGAGTTGTCGTATGATGCTAACCAGGTCGTCATTGGCGACTGACACACTGGGTGGCAGATAGATAGAGCATACGGTCAGTTCGATTGGACCGTGTATTTTCACCGCAACTGCTTGTAGTGAGGAGGTGAGAGCAACGGGTTCGGAGTGGACGGTGTTTCGGACCAACACAGCCACTCCCCCCTTGGCTCGATCACCCTCGGTATCGTCCTTTCGGAATATGTCATATCCTCTTAGCACTGGTTCGTGCGATGGTCTAAAATGTGTCTCCTGTAAACAGAGACACAATGGATTAGACCGTGCTAAGAGTTGGACTTCCTCTTTGTGAGCCTGAAAGCCGTTAACGTTCCATTGGAGTATGGGAGCCATCTCACCTATTTGAACTCACCCGCCCCGGGTCGGGTGGGTCATCGTCCCGTGACTGCTGAGGAACGGAACCAGGTTCGTCCACCAGCATAACATCGTCTTCAGTGTCTGAAGACGATTTTCGTTGTGAGGCCTCGGAGTCTCGCGGACTTTTCTTCCGCCGAGGCCTGTTCCTCCCCTTCTCCTTTCCAGAGGGAGATCTGGGAGGAGAAGTCGGGGGGGATTTCACAAACATTGTGGGGTCCGTGAGCTTGAATTTATGACCCCTGATCTTCTGCACTGTTTGCCATCCGCTACTGGCAGATGGCGTTGCCGTTACTGCTTCCCTTACAGTTGCTGTTTCTGCAACAGGGGCCGCATCTGCTATTGCAGAGTGACCAATTGCTGTAGCGGATGGCTGTGCCTTTGCTGGTGAACTTGCTGAACCTGCTGTCAATGTGATCGAGTTTACAGAAGTGAAGCTGCCGACGCCCGTGGTCCTTGGTGTTAGGACCTTAATGGGTTTTGCACCACATTTGCACTCGCACGAACACATCGTGCTCGTGCCGGCGTCTACAACGGACGTCTGCGTCGCTACACTTTCTTTCCTGACGGGAGTTGTACAGCGTTTTGGCAAAGCTTGTGGCGAAGACCGGTGGCGCAAGCGCCTTATACCGTTTCTTCGCCTCGCCATAGGATAATCGTTCCTTCGCTTTCAACTCCTGTACCTTCTTTTCTTCAAGGTACACCCGACACTCCCTGCTCCAGGCTGGATGTGGCCCGGAGCAGTTGACGCACACCTGTGGGAGGGTGCAGTTTACACCCTGCTCGTGTGCCGATTTTCCGCATTTCCCACAGGTGGGGTTGCCTTTGCAATTCAACGTCGTATGCCCGAACCTCTGGCACTTAAAGCAGCGCATCGGGTCCGGGACATACGGGCGAATGTTTAGGTTAAGATATCCGGCTTTTATGGACTTCGGCAACGTCGGAGTGTCGAACGTCAGGACGAAGGTGGCAGTCTTCTCAAGACTGCCGCTAACCCTTCGTGAGATCTGACGAATCTCGACCACATTTTCTGATTTCCACTCCTTAAGGAGTTCCTCGGACGCTATATCAATCAGATCACGGCAAGTGATCACTCCCTTGCTAGAGTTGAGCGTTTTATGGAGTTCGCATTTTACTGCGAACTCCCCGAGCTTCTCACACTTAAGGAGTAGGACAGCCTGCTTGTAGTTAGATGTCTCTAACAGCAGTGTCCCGTTCCTCAGCTTTTTCACGCTTTTGAGGGTTCCAGCTATTCCCTCTAAACCTTTCTGTATATAGAACGGAGAGACCTTTTCAAAGGATCCCTCCGTTCTTGTCATTAATACAAAGGCGTTGTCAATAAGAAAACCCTTTCTGTTACTCTGTTCCACTTCAGAAGGGGGGCTATCAGCCCTTGCCCGCTTCTTTGAGCTGGGTGTATTTTTATTAATCTGCGGCACACCCGAACCGCAGGGTTTTTTGGTTATGTGAGGCTTCGTTTTGGTCCCACGAGTATAACCAATTTAAAAAAGAAGTGCTTATACAACAGGGGTGCGCAGGTGCCCCTGAGGTTGCACGTTAGCGGGAGGTTTGCCTCACCACTCATCCGCCTCCTCGGCACGTGTCCGACCTTGAGGTTGAGGGTTTTTTTTATAGAGGTTTGTACCGTCCTCGCGATCCGGGCGATGAAGCCAAGATCCCCGTTCTCCTAGGCACACAACGTTCCACCGCCACGCCCTACGGTGGTCGTTGAAGCATGGTAGGAGTTTACGGTGTGGGAAACTTGCGGCGCTCACAAGTTTCCAGCTCGGGCACCGCGGGTTCGCCAAACCCGTACCTGGCACTTGCGTACCAGGCCCCTGCGGGGGCAACTTTGGTATGCGAATGGGGAAATACTCTAAGGGTGAGTGGCGATATGTTGATGAGCTCCTCCGCCCGGAGATTAAGAAGACCTTCAATCTTCCAGCCGAAGCGTCTAACGACTTCTTGTATGGCTCTCGGGAAGGAGGCAACTGCGCTATTCCCTAGGTGGCGGAGGACGCTGACATGGCTGTCGTCGATGGGGCCTTCAAGTTGTTAACTTCGAGTGACCCACTCACCCTGGAGTTGGCAAGGTGTGAGGCGTGGGACACCACCTCTCGCAGGTTGGGCAGGCCAGTCGGAGATACTGACGTGGCCGCCTTCCTCGTCGACTCAATCTTGCTTTCTTTACCCGTGGGTTAAGAAATTCTATTTAAGAAGTTCTTGCCATTTTGGCATTGCCTTCTTTAATTTGCTGGCTTCACCGATTTTTATTTGTTGTTTTTCTTTTGGTATTTTGTCTTTTCTGTTGAGCCTTTTTTTTTTTTTTTTTTTCCAGCATGGTGTGGGTTGCTGGCTATCTTGGTGTTAGTGCTGCCGCAACTGCTTGTGCAGTAGCTTCAGCTACTATTTGTGGCAGCTTGGTGATGGCATCTGCCATCGATTGCATCAGGCTTTGCAGGTCAGGTGCTGTTGAACGCCCTTCCCGTTCATCCTGCTCGGCGGCTAGGTGGCGAGTGTGCCTGCGACCTTCCCGCCCGTCCTGCTCGGCGGCTGGACGACGAGTGTGTCTTGCTCGGCCGGCTCCTCTCTGAGCTGGCCCGGTCGCGTCCGTTGCGGGCCTCGGATTCGTCACCCTCCGCGTCTGGCTGTGTCCGTGCTGCTCGCTGGTGGTGGTGGGGGGCGCTGGCTTGGCCCGGCGGAGGTTGAGGCGGGACGGGCACCCGCCCCAGCTCGCTGCGTGAGTAGTGGCCCCGCAGTTGCAACACTTCGTTGCCTCCCTTGGTTGCGGGCAGTCCGCCACTCTGTGGTTTTCGCCACAACGCAAGCATCTCTGTGCCCCGGTGCAATCCCGGGCTAGGTGACCGAAATTATTGCACCGGTAGCACTGGGTGAGGGCAAGCGGCGGCTTCTTCTTCGGCTCTACCCGGACCTTGTGTCCGAGTAGTGTCGGAGGACGCTTTTCTCTTGGTACCCGCTCAGCTGGCTGTACGGTGTACAGTGGGAGGCGCTCGTCGGTGCCCGGGCGTCGCATCTGGTGGACTGCGAGGGTGGCAATCCCGCAGCCACTCAGCTCTGCGGCGACCGCTTCCTCGGTAGTGTCGCCTGGCAGCCCCCGTATCACCAGTTTGGCGGGTCTCCTGGGCAGCTGTGGGGCGTGCTCGATGCCGTACGCCTCCAGGAACTTGTGGAGGAGTTTTAGCTGCTGCGGGTGTTGCGGCATGAATTTCAGACCGCCCTTGATGGGGATGGCCAGGATGATGTCAGCTGTGAAGGCTTGCAGTTCGGCGATAAGCTCCATGTATCCTCCGTCGAACCGCGGGACCGGTCCTTGTTCTGGTCCCCCCTCCTGTGGCATCTCCTCGTCCGCTGTGTTCTCTTCAGTGCCATCTTCTTCTTCTTCTGCTTGGTCAGCTTCTTGTAGCATCTCTTCGTCCGCTGTCTTCTCTTCAGTGCCATCTTCTTCTGCTGGGTCAGCTTCTTGTAAGTCTTCCCGCGGGTATGGCATCAGGAGGAACCTTCGTTTGATGACCTCGATGTACTCTTGCATGTTGAAATCGTTGGCCAACAGTGTCGGGAAAGCTAACGACTCGGGCCATTTTTCGGGCCATCTTGCATGGCCCTTGATGATCCGTTGTTTTGCAAGATGGCTGCATTCCCTCTTCGTCAGGCATTTCATGAGGTTCTTGTATTTTCCTGGAAGATCGTATGCGAAGTTGTTGTCATGGTCGAGGTGGATAAGTACAACAAGCGTCCACTTCTCGGTGTTCTCTGGACTCAGTCGGCTCCTCCACAGTTGACGGGTGTCCTCGTTGAACGCTGCTATGTAGTCTGGAGCCTTAGTCACGGTGGTTATTTGTTCCGACCCCTCAAAATGTCGTTCTTCAACGCTGACATGTGGATTCTTGAAGTCGCGAGGCATCACGACTGCTGGCTCACTATGAGGCCTGGAACGTCCCCCGGGTCAGCAGTCTGTCGTACTACTCACTCACTCACTCCTCTCGGGGCTACAGCGGTTCGCATACGAGCGCATTGAGGTTAGACAGCTCCTGCTCGCGTATGCGAGCACTGTTTTGCTCCAGTGAAGAATATAGTGAGTTGCTTATTCTTCTTCTTTGGGGATTTCCTTTGCCCACCCATTCCGAGCTAATAGGGTTTTACCGCCACACGGCCCACTCCTGCGGGAGTGGAGTTCATAGGGTTGTTTCCGGTTCGGGCAACCTTACGGTGACAACAACGGACCGGAACAACACTCCTTTCAGGCCTTATACCTCAATAATGTCTGACTCGATTGGCACTTCTTGCGCTTCGGCCCCCGAAGCCTACAGCGACTCCCCGCGTTCGCCTTCACCGGAGGACAACGAGATGGAAGTGAACCTATCGTCGGCGTCTGACAACCTCATCAACTCTCCGCGCTCAACCTCTCCAGAAGAAAACGAGAACGAGACGGAAGTGACGAATAGCCAGAACCCGGACGTGAGGAAGGACACATCAAGTCCCATGCTGACTCCTCAGCCCCCCCATGGACGGGGCGAACCACGCGTAGCAAAAAGGCGTATATCGCCTCTTGCCGCACTAACTACCAAACATCCGAGAAGAGACATACAGCCAGCCGGTGGCCCCACTGTTGAGGCCACGCCCACATCCATCAGTGTCTGCACTAAGCAGCTGGAGAGGAACGTTGCTAGCAAGGACAGAAAGACGCTGAAGAAGAGGAGGGAGGTGACTGACCGACCGACTGACACACCACCCGCGCCGAAACCGGGATATTCTGCCAGTCGATCTGGGAAACAACCTCACCGGCAAGTTGATGAGGAAGGCTTTGTGTTTCCCAAAAATACTAGTAAACCTCCACCAGCGCTGGACCCCAACTTAGTTGAAACCAGTAACCAATTCCAACCACTGCAGGCCGAATCAGCTCCACCAGTGCAGAGATCAGCACACATTCCCCCTATCGTGGTACAATTCGAGCACAGCTACAAGGCACTCCACGATAAGGTTGAAGCAGTTGTGAAGAACTCTTTCGCTGCCAAAACGGCTGGTGGGGACAAGATTAAGTTTACCTTCACAACGGTACAAGACTACACTGCCGCCACAGGGATGTTGCAGGATAGCAATATCCCATACTACACATTTCCAGTGGGAGCAGTCCCGCTACTTAAAGTTGTCTTCAGGGGCATACCAAGAACTCTGCCCACAGAAGATCTGAAAGAAGAACTCTCAGAGATGGGATTCACTGTCCAAACGGTGGCCCAATTACGCCGCCCAGGCAGTAACATATTAATGCCACTATTCCTGGTGATTCTAGCAGACTGCCAGGAAAACAGGGCAATCTTCGGGGTGGAGAGAATTTGCCACCTTCAAGTGAAGGTCGAGAAACTTCGGGCAACAACCGGACCTGCGCAATGTTTCAACTGCCAGCGTTTCGGTCACGTGGCCAAGAATTGCAAAATGCCTCCAGTCTGCGTCAAGTGCGCTGAGCAACATGACTCCACCAAATGTACCCTGCTGAAAGGACGAGACTCCGCCAAGTGTTCCAACTGCGGAGGTGGACACGTCGCCAGCTACAAAGGCTGCCCTGCCTTTAAGAGAGCCAGAAACCGACTCAGAGGCCTTCCAACTGAAACAGAAAAACCACCGGACCGCGCATCAACTACAAACAACACAGTGCGGCAAGACCAGACTTCAGCCCCTGAGCAGCAGAGTAACCGTCCCGCAACAGGGCAAGATCAAGCTCCTCCTGTCATGGTAAAGAAGATGTCGACGTCGCAGTTGCGCCGTAGACGGAGGAGAAAGATAGGATCGAGCAATGTATCCGAGCAACAACTCCTGTTGCCGAGAGAAGACAATACCACTTCCAGAAATGAACGAGTCGCCCCCATCGGGTACCCCGTTGACCCGTCTGCATCAACGGTAACTGAACAACGAATCAAATCAGTTGACCCACCTACTGGTCACCACGCCTCCCAGCAACAGCAATGTAACACTGTAGAATCTGGCCGCGAAGCACAACAGAATCTAGACAGACTTACCAACATGATGGAGTCCGCCCTGAAGATGATGTGCCACCTTACCGAGCAGCTGGAAAAAATGACCAGCGCCGTAACTAATGCTCTAGCTGTCCCTAAGTGCCCACATTGTAATCACAATGGATAGACAGCCACAAATTTACTCCATATCTTTTTGTATTTGGAATGCTAATAGCATGTATAACCAACTGCTTGAGTTTAGGCAGTTCCTTCGAGACCTAGATATTGACATATGTCTGGTGTCAGAGACCTTCTTGAAACCCGGCCTGCGAACAGCAGTGGCCAACTACAGCTGTTACCGCCGCGACAGACTCACAGCTGGAGGTGGAGTCGCGGTTTTCATTAAGAACAGTATCCCACATCACGAAATTGTCCTACCACCTCTCCTACAGATGGAAGCAGTTGGAATTGAAGTGGCCACGGCTAATGGGAAGCTAACCATCATTTCATGCTACCGACCTCCTCGAAGACAGCTCGAAGAAGCCGACTTCACAGCCCTGGCAGGGGTCAGCGGTAAAGTACTGATCGGTGGCGATCTCAATGCCAAACATTCCGATTGGAATAGTAGGCACAATAACACAGCGGGTTTAGCATTGAGACGCCTCACAAACAGGTACAATATGTGTGTATGGGCACCAGAAGAGCCCACGCACTATCCAAGCAACGGCAACAGACCAGATGTACTAGATGTAGTCATCACCAAGGGCATCCAGGGCTATGTCGCCACTTCAGTCATAAACCGACTATCTTCAGGACCATTGTCCAGTTATGATCGAGGTTGAGGTTGGCCCCTGGCGAACTAAAGAAGAACCATCTTTCAACTTCCACAAAACAAACTGGAGACGTTACCAGGCGCACCTACAGACTAACCTATCTGACCCACCTGAAATTGATAACATTGACGCTGCCCTTCTGTCTTTTGAGGCAGTAGTCAAAGATGCAACTGCAGCCTCCACTCCAATCAGGATACCAAGACCAGCTCCCACTCCACAGCTTCCACCCCACCTCCTGGCTAAAATTCGCCATAAAAACCGGATAGCCAAAGAGTGGAAGCTCACGAGAAATCAGGTGACCAGGAGACTACTAAATCGTTTGCAGAGGGATATTAAAGCTTCCCTGATTCAACATCGGAACCAAGAGTGGGAAGCAAGAGTCTCCATGCTCCATCCGGAGGATGGGTCTCTATGGCTTCAAACTAGAAGACTCACCAGGAGAAGGCAGCGGCTCCCCCTCTGCACGGCGAAAGAGGCCTAGCAGTCACTCCGGAGGAAAAGGCCAACGCACTGGCTGATGTCTTTGTGAAGAATTTTAGACCTTCGCAAACAAATGTGGACCCCACACACATTGCTGCAGTTCATCGCCGCC
The DNA here is from genome assembly GCA_031002005.1 of Vandiemenella viatica. Classification (NCBI taxonomy): domain Eukaryota; kingdom Metazoa; phylum Arthropoda; class Insecta; order Orthoptera; family Morabidae; genus Vandiemenella; species Vandiemenella viatica. The sequence continues at coordinate 62,862 of JARYHS010013154.1, read as the reverse complement.
TGAGAGTCTATCTCGACGCTGAAGATGATCACCTAATAGACGATTTCACCCCGGAAGAGGTAGCCAGTTACCTATTGAAACTGCACCCACAGAAAGCACCAGGGCGCGACGATATCAGCAACACCCTTCTCCGGCATCTACCACCAGAGGCCACTGTTCGCCTCGCCGCTATCTTCAATGCCATCCTAAGAAGTCAGCACTACCCCCAGCTGTGGAAACACGCTATAATTGTGGGTATTCACAAGACCGGAAAAGACAAACATCTACCACAGAATTACAGGCCCATAAGTTTGCTCCCAGCCATTAGCAAAGTGTTTCGAACGGCTGTTACTAAAACGTCTGTCTGTATTCATCGAAGACGCCAATGTTATCCCAGAGCATCAGCTAGGATTTCGACGTGGCCACTCCACCACCCAGCAGCTGATGCGGGTTGTTGAAGCAGTGACCCACGCTTTCAACTTCAAGAAATACAGCGCCATGGTACTTCTGGACATCTCGCGCGCCTTTGACTCCGTGTGGCACCCGGGGCTTCTGCTCAAACTATATGAACAGGGTATCCCGGGGCCATACGTGAAGCTACTAAAATCCTATCTCACTGGCCGGACCTTCAGCGTAAAGGTGGACAAAGCTTACTCCTCTACTAGGAACATCGAGGCAGGGGTGCCACAGGGCTCTGTGCTCGGGCCCGTGTTATACTCTCTCTACACCGCTGATGTTCCGACTAGCAACGGTGTTCTGACAGCTACTTACGCCGACGACACTGCGTACTTAGCCTCCAGCCGCAGTAGAGCATTGGCCACCCGACGACTGCAGGAAGTCCTACAAGTAACAGAGGCCTGGGCTAGGAGGTGGCGTATAGATATAAACCCCACCAAGACCCAGGCCATCATATTAACCAAACGACTTGGTGCCCGTCAACCCACTCATCCTGAACCAACACTTCGCCTTCATGGCAGAGAAATTACATGGTCCACCACGGCACACTACCTGGGGGTGACTCTAGACAAGAGGCTGAACTGGTGTAACCACATCACCGAAGTCCGGCGGAGAGCAAGCACCAGGCTCAACAGTCTCTACTCAATCCTAAATAAGGATAGCAAGCTTGCCCCTTCAACAGGAGTCAAGATCTACACATCGCTTATACGCCCAATTATGGAGTATGCATGTTCCTGTATGGGCTTACGCTAGCGACAGGCAAATTAGTAAACCTCCAAATCATCCAAAATAGAGCCTTTAAAGAGAGCCCTACATCTCCCGTGTCGGTTCCCCACGGATGCACTCACGAGGGCCGCCGGCATACCTAATTGAAAGAAGATTCCGCCAGCTGGCTGAAAAATTTTTACAACAGCATTAGGCAATGCAACAATCCTGCGGTCAACTCGCTTGGAAGCTACGACAACGGCTTTGATAGGCATAGAAGACCGCTCAGCTTACTAACAAATTGACACCCAACAAGCAGACAAATCGATAGCTAACAGAATTGCAACACCTTCGTGATGTGGGAGGCAATGTCTACGGACAAATACTCCACCCTCCACCCTGCCTAAAACCTAAGGCAGTAAAGGTGCAATGGCTCAATTCACGCCCGCAACCAATGTGTCGCGGTGGCAGCTAACTCAGAAGAACTGACTCCTGGCGCATGGTAGCGTAGCGCAGTGGCCTGGCCCTCCTGGTCTCTCCTGGCCGCCTTCCTGTCGGGGGTGAACGAGGGAGAGTATCGGCAACGGGCTAATGCGCTGTCCAATGCCTGGACGTGTGCCCGAGTAGCGACTGGCCGCTTGGGTGTGTCCTGGGCCATCGCCAATAAAATTCAAACCCTGCATGGCGATGGTCTGGTGATACACCCATCTAAGCGGCATACCGTGATGCGAGCATTGCGGTATAAGATGCGAAAGGGACACGACCAGCGCCTGTTGTGACTTCGCAGCCAGGGGAAAGTGGCAGAGTGCGTGGGTCTCCATCCCGCCAGTTCGCATTTCTTAACAGCTGAAGCCTACACAAGATTCGCGGACTGGCGGTTTATCCACCGTGCTAGGCTGGGGCTTGTGTCTCTCAATGCCGTGAAGAGGGGTAGGGCTGAGGGGGGACAAGTCCTGCCGCCGGCCATGGGTACCCGCGGAGACACTTTCCGCATGTACTCTGCCACTGTATGCGGTACTCAGAGCTGTAACCGCGTAGGCACAACTCTGTGGTTGACCGGGTGAAGAAAGCTGCCTAGGCCCGGTACGTTGTCGCCTCTGAGAACCAAGCTGTGGGGTACACAGGTCTGCGCCCGGACCTGGTACTGACGAAGGGTACACAGGTTCTTGTCTGGACATAGCGGTTACCTTCGACAACAGGAGAGTGGCGTTTGAGGAGATAAGGCAGCATAAACTGCAGAAGTATGAGCCGGTGGCCAGGGCCCTGGGCGACCGATAGGAGTCGGTGGAGGTGGAGGCCGTCGTGGTCGGCGCACTGGGGTCCCTGGGATCCGGCCAATGATAGGATACTGCACAAGATCTGCAGTAGGAGGTACTTAGGATTAATGAGGAAGTTGTGTGTGTCGGAGTGTTTCGCTGGTCCAGGGACATCTACATTGAACATTTTACAAGCCATCGTCAGTGCTGGGTGCCGGGAAGCGATGTGCATTTTTTTTAGAAGTTTTAATGTGTTGAAATATTGTTTTGTATAAATTCTGTATATTGTATTTAGTTGTGTAAAGAGTTATGAGATTTAATGTATTTTATGATGTTTTAATGTGTTGAATCTATTGTGTTAATGGCATTTGCATGATTTTAATGTGTTAAAATTAGTTGTTGGTTTTTTTAAAATATAAAATTTTTGTAGTGTTGAAACATGGAAAAAAAAAAAATCTGTTCTTATCAGCTTAATTTTTGCTGTATTTCTAATATTTTCTTTTGAGTTTCAGGATGTAGTCGGTGCTGCTGGTGGTCTTCCCCTCCCCGGAGTTCCCTTGTGAGGACTGCGCTACGGCTCTGGGAGGAGTTCGACCGACGTTTGAGGTCTATAAGACCCACAACGACCTGCTGAAGCACCGGAAGAAACATCACGATGCGGCGACGACCATCTGCTTTCGCTACCGGTTCTGCCAGAGGGACTTCACGTCGGCCAAAGGGATCCTCGCTCACCAACGCCGAGATCATACCGACGGAGCCGCCTCGCCGACATCGCCTGGAGACCTGGCGGAAGTGAGCCCCCTCGCCCGGCGACGAGCCAGCCTCGAAGCCAGCAGGGGAAATGGCAGTAGTCCTGCTGATGTGTCGGCTAGTGACCTGCGTCCCCGGTGGTGTCCGGTGTGGATGCTGCTGTAGCTGGTGCCCTTGCTGGCCCCACCCGCTGTCCGGGTTCGGGGGCGGGCTCCGGCCCGTCCCGGCCCCGGCGGCGCGTGTGGTTCGGCCTGGTGCTCCTGCGGTGGCTGCTCCGCGCCGGCCCGCTGGGGGTTGTGGGTTCGGTGTGCCGCGGGGGCCGGCGGCGGAGTGCGGTCGTTCCCCGGTGCTCGCGGCTGGGGCTGCGCCTGTGGTGGTGGCCTCCGGGTCCCCGCCACCGGTTGTGTTGTTGTTGTTGTTTAGGTTTAAGGGCGCTTCGACGACGAGGTCATTAGCGCCCTAACAAAAACCGGCGTGACAACGTGGCGAAATTGCCGTCTGTGTGGCCGACTGTACAGGGGTCGGCCACAGACACAGCACAAAAAATACTAGCATACTAATTAAAATACCGTCTGCGTGGCCGACTGTAAAGAGATCGGCCACGCAGACGGCAACATAAAATATAAAACTGTGACTAGATTGTTGTTGTTGTTGTTGCTTTTAGGGCGCGTCGACAGCGGGGTCATTAGCGCCCTAACAATTACCAGCTAAACTGTGGCTTAAGAAAGTACTAAAATACTCTGCATGGTCGACTGTAAAGGGGTCGACCATACAGACAGCAAATAAAATAATTCAAATATAAAACGTGGCTTAGAAAAGGGGCCACCAGAACACAAGACCGTGCACCACCTGAATGGCTGTAAAGGGCCATACAGGGTCACAAAATAATTAAAAGCACTACATCTCTCGCCGGCTGTATAGTGGCCAGCGAAAAGGAATTTAAAAATATAAAAATATAAAAATTAAAAACAATGCACATGGATGAGTAGCTGTAAAGGGCCACCCATCCATCTTAAAAACTAGGCCGATCTGCCTAAAATTTTAGGCACTAGACCGGCCAATACACAAAATTTTAAAAACATTCGCCACACTGCTGGTCTCATTGTTTAAAATAAGGGCCAGATCGTTCGCAGGCCACGTCTGCCCTAAGTCTAAAAACAACACAATCAACTAAAATGTGGCGCACCGTCAGAGGTACGCCACAAGCATCACATTCCGGGGTCCTCCCGGCGGAGAGAAAGCTGTGAGTCAGAGGACAGTGCCCTATACGGAGGCGAGTCAGGAGAACCTCATCCCTCCTCGACCGCTGGAAGGAGCTTATTATGCTCTACCTCCAGCCACTGCCTCTGCCAAACGTCGGAAACAAATCTTTTCACCGCCGAGGCAAGGTCAGACTTTGGGACCGGATCAAAGTCAATTCTGACCTTGTTGCAGGCTAACTTGGCAGCTTCATCAGCTGCCTCGTTCCCCCTGATTCCCACATGACCAGGTACCCAGCAGAATACGACCTCCTTTCCAGAAGATTGGAGGGATCGGAGGGTGTCCTGTATGTCCTGGACAAGACGATCTGCTGGGTACATGCTTCCCATGGCCTGGATGCAGCTGAGGGAATCACAGCATATGATGTACTTCATGCGACTTACTTTCATATGCTGGAGCGACTTTAACAAAGCGTAACACTCTGCAGTGTACACGCTGCAACAGCTATTAGTTTGTAATTATAAGTCGCTCGAGGGAACACTACAGAGCAGCCAACTCCGTTAGCCTGCTTAGACCCATCCGTGTATACCGGGGTAAAATCGCGAAACTGATTTAAAACATGGCTAAATGTACGGGTAAAAACATTGTCGGCGGTACACAGCTTGTTGTACCGCGACAATTCTAAAACTGTTCTGGGCCTCTTCAAAAGCCAGGGAGGAGATTTACTCCAACCCTGGTGATAAAAAGAGGGCATCTGAAACCCATATTCCTCCAATATAGCCTTTGTACGGTAGCTGAACGGTTTAGTTGCTCTTTGACGGTTGGTATATAGCCGCTCAAAGTTGGGATGAATAACTACGTCGTACACGGGACTGCCAGGAGTTGTGGCAATATGTATATAGTGTCGCACCATGAGGAGACGCCGGCGGATGGAAAGCGGCGGCTCGCCAGACTCAGCACAAATGCTGGGTATCGGACTGGTGCGGTATGCACCTGTGGCGAGACGAATTCCTGCATGGTGGACACTATCCAGAATACGGAGGTAGCTGTCCCGTGCCGAACCGTAGACAATGCAACCGTACTCCAACCGCGACCGTACAAAGGCTCTATAAAACTGTAGCAGGCAGGAGCGGTCAGCGCCCCACGACCTGCCACACAGACACTTTAAAACATTAAGCGCTTTCAAGGCTCTGGCTTTAACATCTTTAAGATGTGGCAGCCAAGTAAGCCGAGTGTCAAAAATGAGGCCCAGAAACCGAACAGTTTCGCTAAAACTTAAAACGGTGTTCCTCAAGGTGAGATGAGGTTCTGCTAAAAGACTTCTACTGCGGCTAAAAAGCACACACCGGGTTTTCTCAGCAGAGAAACGAAAGCCGGTGTGTGCTGACCATTCATCCAGCCTGTTCAGCGTGAGCTGCAGCTGCCGCTCAGCGCTTCTCAGGCTAGACGATGCAATAAAAATTAAAAAGTCGTCAACGTATAAGGAGAACCGGATGGGCCTCCTTGCTATGGCAAAAAGAGTCACACTTAAAACTGATCCTTGAGGAACACCGTTTTCCTGAATAAAAATGTCGGACACTTCCCTACCGACTCGGTACCGGAAGCAACGTCGCGATAAAAACGATTTTAAAAAAACGGGGTAGATTTCCCTTAAATCCCCATTCTATAACTGTTTTAAAATAACATGTCGCCAGTAGTATCGTATGCCTTTTCGATGTCAAAAAATATTACCAACTAGGTGTTGGTTGCGGATGAAAGCGTCTTGATTGCCGCTTCCAGTAGGATCAGGTTATCCGTGGTGGAATGGAACTTCCTGAATCCACACTGAAAACGGGTCAGCAGCTTACGGGACTCAAGACACCAAACGAGGCGGCGGTTCACCATCCGCTCTAGTGTCTTCCCAACGCAGCTCGTTAAGGCGATGCTGCGATAACTACCTGGCAACAACTTGTCTTTTCCTGGTTTGAAATCGGGATTAGCGTTGGCTTCTTTCCACGAGTCGGGGAAGTGTCCTCCGATCCAAGCATCATTAAAAATACCCAGGAGGTACTGTTTAGCATCTTCACTAAGATGCCTCAGCATCTGGTACTGGATCTGGTCAGGCCCTGGCGCAGTGTCCTTGGCGCTGTTTAGAGCCGACTCCAGCTCCCAAGATGAAAATGGGCTATTGTATTGCTGGAAATCAGACGATCGAAGCAAAAGACTTGCCTCTCAGCAGATATTCTTCGTTGCTGGACCTGGTGGTCCAATCCGGCAGACGAAATGATGGCAGAGAAGTGTTCTGCCATCAGCTGCGCTATGCTTCGCTCGTCGGTGACTACACGCCCATGATCCAGTAATCAGATACTGACGGTCGAGAGTACCTCCCAGATATACGGCGGATTGACTCCCATACTTTTGATGACGATGTGGAACGATTAATTGGTGCTCACAAAGGTCTGCCATGACCTTCTTTTGCTCTCCTTAATTAATACGACGCGAGTTGGCTCTAGCATTTCGGAACGCTGCGAGGTTGTCAGGTGTCGGATGCAACCTAAATCGACGCAGGGCCCGTCTGCGACCCTGAATAGCGGAACGACATTCGTCGTTCCACCAGGGGACGCGCGTTTCTGCGCAGCGTTCCAGAGCCGCCCGGAATGGAGATATCAGCTGCCCGGTGAATCACATCTGTAAGATGTTCACCTTTTCTTCAATGTTCTGGCGATGCTCAAAAAATGACTGACCGGCTATAAGCTGCCAGTCAGCTTTGCTGATATTATATCTCCGTGTCGTAATGCTTTCGCGACGTTCAGTCTGAACGTGCAACCAAATTGGGAAGTGGTCGCTTCCATGGAGGTCACGATCCACCTCCCAATGCACGGAGTCTGCAATCGTTGGAGAGCAAAGAGAGAGATCAATGGCAGAGGACGAACCGGAAGCAGTAGTGAAGTGTGTCATCTGACCGGTATTTAGGATGCACAGATCCTCCTGCTCCAATAACCTACAAATCTCTCGACATTTGGGGCAATTGTTGGTCGAACCCCACAACGCATTGTGCGCGTTAAAGTCTCCCAATAGGAGAAAAGGCCGAGAGAGTTGCCGAGTGATGTCAACCAGCCGTCTGCAATCAACTGGTGATCCCGGCGGTAGGTATATGGAGCATACGGTCAGTTCCACCGGTCCTAATATTTTAACAGCTACTGCTTGTAAAGGAGAGGTGAGAGCTACAGGTTCGGAGTGGACAGTGTTCCGAACAAACACAGCCACTTCCCTCTTCGCTCGATCACCCTCGGTATCGTCCTTACGGTACACGTCATAACCTCTTAGCACGGGTTGGTGAACTGGTCTGAAATGCGTCTCTTGCAGACAGAGACACAATGGATCAGACCGTGCTAAGAGCTGTAACTTCTTTGTGAGCCATAAAACCATTAATGTTCCATTGGAGTATGGGAGCCATCCTTACCTATTTAGCCTCCCCCCCCCCCAGATCGGGTGGGTCATCGGTCACTTCCTGCTGAGGAACGGGACCAAACTCGTCCACCAGCATCTCAGTTTCATCCTGACCAAGAACGGAGACAGACATCTCCGACCCAGAGGACTCTTCAAATTCCTCCCTATTCTTTTTCTTTTTCTTCCTCTGCCTCTTCCCCTCCTTACTGCTGGGCAGTCTGGGAGGAGACGAAGAGGGGGACTTAACAAATTGGGTCGGGTATGTCTGTCTAAATTTCCGACCACGGATCTTCTGGTCACCTCCACTGGCGCTGGTAGCAGATGGTATCGCTACCGCTATAACAGCGCGTGGAGGTACAGGGGGTGGTGTTATCTTGACTGCTACTGTTGGTGCTGGTGGAATAGTTGTTACTGCTGCTGGTGTGGTCGAGGTGTCAGCCGTGCTGCTACCAACGTCTGCGGTCTTAGACGTAACGACCTTAGCGGATTTAGCACCGCATTTGCATTGACATGAGCACGAAGTACTCGTGCTCATGTCTGCGAAGGACGTCTGGGTAGCAGTACTCTGCTTCCTGACGGGAGCTGAAGCCATCTTTGCAAAACTCGTCCCAAAAATTGGAGCGGCGAGCGACTTGGCCTTCTTTTTAGCTTCCCCATAGGGAATCCGCTCTTTGGTCTTCAGCTCCTGTATCTTGCGCTCTTCAAGATACACTTGACACTCCCTACTCCAGGCTGGGTGCGACCCGGAGCAGTTGACGCACACCTGTGGTAGCGTGCAACTAACGCCCGGCTCATGTGCCCCCTTGCCACACTTGCCACAGGTGGGATTGCCCTTGCATGACGCCGTCGTATGTCCGAACCGCTGACACTAAAAACAGCGCATGGGGTCCGGAACATACGGACGGACGTTCAGGTTGATGTACCCTGCTTTGAGGTTCTTTGGTAGTACTGGAGTGTCAAACGTCAGGACGAAGGTGGCAGTCTTTTCAATACTGCCATTAACCCTTCGTGTGATCTGACGTACCTCGACCACTTTCTGCTCCTTCCACTCCTTAACGAGTTCCTCGGTCCCTATGTCAATCAAGTCACGGCAGGTGACAACGCCTTTGGAACTATTCAGGGATTTGTGGAGTTCGCAATTGACTGCGAACTCCCCGAGCTTCTCACAGTTAAGGAGTTGGGTAGCTTGCCTACTGGTTGTAGTTTCCAGCAGCAGCGTCCCGTTCCTCAGTTTTTTCACCGAATTCAGGGTCCCTACCAGACCCTCCAACCCCTTTGAAATGTAAAAAGGGTGAAACTTTTTCGAATGTCCCTTCCATCCTTTGCATTACAATAAAAACTTTTCTGTTACTGTTGTTTTCCGAAGCGGGGGGGCTATCTACCCTCACCCGCTTCTTAGAACTGGGTGTATTTATTTTAGCCTGCGGCACACCCGTACCGCAGGGTTTGGTGGTTTTTGTGGAAGACTTAATTTTGGTCCCACGAGTAAAACCAGTTTAAAAAGAAGCGCTAATACAACAGGGGTGCGCAGGTGCCCCTGAGGTTGCACGTTAGCGAGTGATCCGCCTCTCACCCATGCACCTCCTCGACACGTGTCCGACCTTGAGGTTGAGGGGTTTTTTTATAGAGGTTTGTACCATCCGGGCGATGAAGCCAAGATCCCCGTTCTCCTAGGCACACAACGTAACACCGCCACGCCCTACGGTGGTCGTTGAAGCATGGTAGGAGTTTACGGTGTGGGAAACTTGCGGCGCTCACAAGTTTCCAGCTCGGGCACCGCGGGTTCGCCAAACCCGTACCTGGCACTTGCGTACCAGGCCCCTGCGGGGAGGGATGAGGTGCTGCGGCGGCTACAGCGGGCGAAGAATACGGCGCCGGGACCCGACGGGGTGACTTACGCAGATCTTCGGCGTGCGGACCCCGGCGGATAAGTGCTGACGGCGATCTTTCAGCGTTGCTTTGCGTCGGAGAGAACACCGAGTAGCTGGAAGCGTTCGCGTACGGTGTTACTGTACAAGAGCGGTGACGGCGACATCGTCTCCAACAGGAGACCACTGGCACTTAGCACCACCATTACCAAGCTCTACGCTGGTCTTGTTGCCACCCGCATGTCTTCCTGGGTGGGCTCGTGCTCCCATCTGTCATCTGTCCATAAGGGATTCCGGGAGTACGAGGGATGCTACGCACACCTCGTCGTTGTGCAGACGGCAATTGATCAGACACGGAGGAGAGGAGGTGAAGTCTGCGTTGCCTGGCTGGATCTTGCCAATGCTTTCGGCTCGATCCCGCACAGTCACCTGTTTGGTGTTCTAGAGAGACTTGGCATTCCCTTCGCACCTTCTGCGAAAGGTCCGGGAAATGTACAGTGGCTGCCAAACCGTCATAAGATCGACGGAGGGTGACACGTCGCCGGTAAAAATCGACGCTGGTGTGCGGAAAGTGTGCCCGCTCAGCAAAATTTTCAATCTTGCCATAGAGCCAATCATCCGAGCTGCGTTCACTGCGGCCGACGAGCACGGAGTGGACATCTACGGCCGTCGGTTCAGCGTCCTGGCCTACGCTGACTATCTGGTGCTTCTGGGGCGTGACGCACTGTCTTTGCAACATCTTTTAGACAGAGTGAGCATCGCGGCTGACTGGCCGGACTACACTTCAAGCCGGCGAAGTGCGCCACGCTGCACATCCTGCGTCGGTCTGCGCCTGAGACCGCGTTCAGGATCCAGGGAGGACAACCGACGATACTACGGGAAGGTGAGGCCTACCGTCACCTGGGCATTCCCACCGGACTTCGAGTCAGCCAGTCTCCGGCTGAAGAAATAGAGTCTATCTGCATTGACCTGCAGCGCATCGATGAGTCTCTCCACGCGCCGTGGCTGAAGATCGACGCCACAAAGACCTTCCTGGTGCCGCGCCTGGACTTCATCATGAGGGGTGGGCATGTGCCCAAAGGGCCCCTAAAGGTCGCTGATCGCCAACTCCGAGCGGCCGCTAAGAAGTGGCTTTTCCTTCCACAGCGTGCATCGTTTGAGCCGGTGTACCTGAGCCCGAAGGAGGGTGGCTGCGGATTTCTACCTTTGGCCGACACAGTTGACATTCTCACCGTTGTGTACGGCTTACTCATGCTGCACTGCGACGACGCTACGGTTCGGGACATCGCCTGGTCCTCGCTGGAACTCGTGGTGCAAAGGCGCATAGCTCGCGAGCCGAGCAATGCAGACCTTGCCACATACCTCTCCGGTTGTCTAGATGGCGAATTCGGGCGCGACGGGGGCGACATCTCCTCGTTGTGGACGCAGGTGCGGAACGCCACTCGCCGCCTTGCGCCCACGGGTATTACGTGGCGCTGGTGTGAGCCGCTTCACGAACTCCAGTTGCAGGTTCAGGCGCCGACTCCCAGCGAGAGACGCCGGCAGCGGATACCGAAGACGACGACGCCGAAGAAGAGGAGGCGGACGAAGCTCCTGTTCGTGTCTCGGAGGGTGCCAAGCGGCAATTAACTCGCATTCTCCGTGAGCAGGTTCGCGAAGGGCTTCGTCGGCGCCTGTTGGCTAAGCCAGATCAGGGCAAGGTGTTCGAGTGCGCACGCACGAGCAGCGCCAGCAACCACTTTATGGAGCAAGGGAAGTTTACTCACTTTGCAGACTGGCGATTCGTCCACCGAGCCACGCTTGGTGTCGTCCCCCTCAACGGTTGCCAACGATTCCAGAGGGGTCGACGGGACACCAGATGTCGTCGTTGCGGCGACCGCAGCGAGACCCTGCCGCACGTCCTTAACCATTGCAGGGTGCACTCCGCGGCGTGGCAGCTTCGCCACAACGCCATCGTCGACCGGGTGGCTGCTGCAGTCCGGGGTCGCCCTAGGGCGCCAGGTACCGCCGCTCCAGTGGTGCGCGTCAACCAAACGGTGCCTGGGGATACCAGTGGTCTACGCCCTGATCTGGTGGTTGTCGACGAAGAGAAGAAGAAGGCGGCCATCGTTGATGTCACCGTATCGTTTGAGAACAGGTTGGAAGCGCATGCCAGGGCTCGGGAGCAGAAGATCGACTAGTACACCGGTGTCGCCCAGCTCCTGGCACAGCGTGGATTCCAGATCAGCTCAGACGCGGTGGTCGTCGGCAGCTTGGGATCCTGGGACCCCGCTAATGACCCTGTGCTGCGGCAATTGGGCATTAGCAGCCGCTACGTCAACCTCATGCGGCGATTGATTGTCTCTGATACAATCAGGTGGTCCAGGGATATCTACGTGGAGCACCACACTGGGTATCGGCAATATCATCTGCCATAGGATTCCAGCTGCCTGGTGTCATTTGTTGACGACGTGGGACATCGCGGGACTGCGCGGGACAGCGCGGGACTGCGCGGGACTGCGCGGGACAGCGCGGGACTGCGCGAGACAGCGCGGGGCTGCACGGGACAGCGGGGGACATTGCTGGATGTTCCCTGCTGGATTCTCCAAGACCATCTGGGAGACCGCTGCAATGGTGTTGTGTTTACGGGCTGCGTCCCGTTGTTTATACTATAATGGACTGACGGACTAGCCGTCTAGGTTAAACGAGCTGCGTCTCGTTGTGATATTTTTTGTAAGGCGCTGGGCTAATCCTGGCACTAGGTTAGGGTTCAAATATTTAAGGATCACTGGGCTTAACGCGGATTCTGTAATATATATGTATTTAGGGGTTAAAATTTACCGAGCGAGGCGTCGCGGTGGGTAACCACCGGACTCGCATTCCGGAGGGCGAGGTTAACTCCTAGCCCGGCCATCCTGGGATCGGTTTTCCATGGTTTCCCGTATCTTATGATGGCGAATGCCGGGATGGTTCCTCCTGAAGGCCATGGCCGACTCCTTCCGAGGAGTAGTCATAAGTTGTATTCTGTTTGTATAAGGCTATATATTATGTTGCCATTGGGCTTTTGTATTTTATCCTGATTGATTTGTACTACTTAGTTTGTATATTAAGTATTTCTTGATTAAATGATTTAATCTGTTCTTATCAGCTTAATTTTTCGTGTACGAAGCGATTGAAAGCAGTTTTTTCGGAAAATAACAACTTTTCCGAAATTAAAATTTTTGGCCTCATGGCCCTAATACTAAAGCTTATTTTACCATCGGTTAAGTATGAGTGGTTGGAATACAGGAAAGCTCGCTCGGAGCGCATTCCTGCTTATATGCGGCACCGTGACCTGCTGCAGCACTTGAAGAAGGTACATGAGGTAAGGAAAATGAACATCACCTACAGCTGCAGATACTGCGCCTTTGACTCGGATGCAGCCAGAAACATCACAGAACACCAGCGGAAGCAACATCCGGCTGAACACGGGGCGAAGCAACTCCAGGGAAAGCATCTGCCAGCTACAGACGTCTCGCCACAACATCTGCTGGTTAGTAAGAGAAATCTTCGTTCTGGTTATAGCTTCCTAGAATGTTCTAGAACATCTGAGAACATTCTAGAAGCTAGTTTGTGCTCAGGGAGCTGTGAATTTCTTAGCCCTGACGCAATAATCAGCGAGGGCAGAGAAATTATATTTGAAGCTCTGCCGGCTGAAGAGAGCTCTCGAACGAAGTTGGTCGGAAAATTCTCCGTGCCGTGAGTTGTGCAAAACGAAGACAGTATTTCAAATAACTCATCTGTTTATTGTTCGGACCAGCCAGAAACGCCTTATATAGTGTCATTTGATGAGTTCTGTTCAATAAGTGACTGTAAAACCAGTACACAACAACCTGTATTGGAAAACTCGGAGAGCTCTCGCACTAACTTTGATCTTAGTGAGGGGTATATAGAGGCAATGGCTGAAAGTCCCCGCGCTACCCGACTCGGCTGCCTGCAGCCAGCGAGGACGCATCGTTCGCTAGACACCAGCTGCCGAGCCTCGTATTGAGCCGTCACCGCTACAAGTGATGGGACGGAGCAACAAGAAGAAGCCTGCAGCTAGCCAGGAGGCAACCAGCTTGCCGACTTCGCCGGGAGAGGACTCCAACATGATGGACACGTCAGAACATCTGTTGGAGCAGGGGCCTACCAAAGTAATCCTCGCAATCACGGCCGAAGGTTACGTCCCGCTACTCGGGCGCTTACAGCGCAGAGCGATTCTGCCGGTGTTTGCGCACCCGATGGTCGCGGGACTGATCATCTACCCAAACTGCATCAAGGACTTCAATGCAATCACGGAGATGCTACAAGAAGAGAAAGTCCAACACTGCAGTGCTCATCCTAATCTGCTTGCGCCCAGCAGGGGGCAAGTAATCGAGGCGACAAGCACGACTACCGCCACGCAGACCAAAACCGCTGACAGGGAGCCGCTGACGCTAGAAATAGCTCAGTGTTCCAACCGCCAGGGGTCCCACGACAACGCCAGCCAATGCACTGCCAAGAAGAAGTGCGTTCGGTCTGAGCCCACTGAGGAAGCAGCACCACCGCCCCCCGCGGAGACTGCACCACCAGCGACCAGGACAGCCAGCACCCAGTGCAGCAGATCTGCACTTAACGCTGATGTCCTGCAATGCTACAAATGCCAGAGATTCAATCACTACGCAAAGCACTGCACCTACGACCTTAGGTGCGTGCGTTGCGGTAGTGAGCATCAAGCTGCGGCCTGTCCCAGGCCAAAGGACGACCCCACCTGCTGCAACTGCGGGGGCCCCCACGCGGCGTGCCACCGAGCTTGCCCAAGCCGCAAGCGGCTGCAGCAGGACGAGAAGAGAAAGAAGAAGAAGAGCCACCAGTCGGAGCCTTGCCCTAATAACAAAAAAGCAAACTGTCAGACAGACAAGCCCGCTGCCAAGGCTAGCGGGTACAACAGGGCGAAGGACCATCCGCGAGAACGGGCTCCACTGCCGCGACCCCCCCCCCAGACAACCCGTCCCGCCGTCCCCACAGATGCTGTGGACACGGTGCTGATGCGGCTGGATGGGGGCCACAGCTTCTCAGGGTCGTCGAGTTGCTCACGCAACTCGTCGCCCCCACCGACTGCTCGGCCGCTATACCCTAGCTGCCGACAGCGAGGACAACAATAAGAAGCCACCGCGAGGAAACATCTACCGCGAAGACCAACACAATCATTACGAGGGAGGAGTAAATGTCGAAAGACAATACACTCCAAAATACTCTGCCATGAATGACATGGCAGTGACTGGCTACTCTGTGTAGACACCGCTGGCCGACAGATAGGACAAGTCAGAAAGAAGTGACGTCGAAAAGAAGCCGCCAAGATATCCAACGCCAACACCACGATCAAGACAACGGCTGTGCAAGGTGTTCCAGCCATCCACTCCCTGACGAAAGGGACAGAAGCCAAGACCAGCTGACCCTGACCAAGATATTGCAGCTGTTAACACAACTTATTTCTACCATGATCAAATAAAATGTTCAAAAATAATAACAAGGACGTAAAGTCCCAAGGACCCATTCAAACACTAAAAATCTTGCAGCCCCAAATTAAGAAATTAAGTCTTTAGTTTTTAAGTTAATAGTAAGAAATGTAACAAATAAAGGAATAGCAAAATAAAATGTAACCCAACTGGCTGAAAAGAACTCGCGTTCTACAACGGCCCGCCCCTGCCTTAAGGCAGAGGGAATGAAAGATTATAAAAAAATAAATAAAAAATAAATAAAAAATAAAAAAAAATAAAAAAAAAAAAATAATAAAAAAAAGACGACTGTGAACTGACATCTAAAACATATGCGCATCGTTGTTGATATTGTTGTGAGAACTTATTGTTTATTCGCTATTGTTGTGACACAATCGTAGTTGTCAGACTGTTATCTAGAACAATTAGTGAATTACGTATTGTGAGACGTCGCGGAAAAAGACTAGGTTTTCCGTAGTGTGTTTTACACATCTGAGGCAAAAGTTGCCTCCTGCCGGCCAACGGATTTCGCCTACCGGCGGACACCCCCTGCCCACGGACTCTGCCTGACCTCGGACTTCGCCTGATATCGGACTTCGCCTGCCCTCGGGCTTTACGTGCCCTCGGGCTTCGCCTGCCCACTGACTTCGCGTGCCCACGGACTTCGCCTGCTCACCGACTTCGCGTGCTCACCGACTTCGCCTGCTCACCGACTTCGCCTGCTCACCGACTTCGCCTGCTCACCGACTTCGCCTGCTCACCGACTTCGCCTGCTCACCGACTTGGCCTGCTCACGGACTTCGCCTGCCAACTGGTAACGCCTGCTCCCCAACTGCTGCACATCCACCGAACACACCAATGTACGGTAACGCTATGGACCTTTCAGACACCAACCCTACGATCCTTCCACCCACTGTCACTACTAGCCCCCACTTCTACACCATGGCTACATCTTCAGTTATTACCACAACCACCATCAGCACCACCACCACCACCACCACCACCACCTCCTCATCAATCATCTGCCCGCTGCATCTGAAGGCATTCATCAAAATCTTCCACAGATAGTTCAGAAACCACCACGTGGCACCAGCTCTCTTCAAACTGCCAGAAATAATGCAAAACCCTACGAACAGATCAAAAGTAGCTCATTACCATCGCCACAAACCTCCTTATCCAATAGTGCAACAACCGCATGCGAAGTTATGGACACTTCATCATCACCTCCATCCACGTCACAGACTATTCATATATACCTACTAAAAGGGACCTTCCCTGAATATATGAACAGTAAAACCCTAAGCAAATTCATCAAACGACATATACCCAACATTTCTATCCATCAACTTATCCCCACTAAAAACGGTATGATCATCAAGAGTAATGAACCAGACTTCCCTAAATTACTTAAAAACAAAATTGGACTACCTTCATTTGGCAACAACGCCAACTTAACAACTGTCACCTCATCCCCACCAAAACAACCAACCCCACCTAAAAGACCTCCTACACTCACAGCCGTCATCCGAGGTGTAGACCCAACAATAACTGAAGAAGAGGTAGTCGCCGAACTCAACTCGAACGACGAATTACATGTTCGAAAAGCCCTCCGAATCAAGAACAGCTTAGGACCCACTTACATGATCAGAGTACTAACTGAAGACGCATCAACAATTGATCAACTGCTTAGAAATGGAGCCATAATCTACCATCAAAAACATAGAGTGGAACCATCAAAAACCCCTTCCCCCCAACCCACACTTTGTGCACGTTGTCTACAATACAATGACCACCTAACGGCAAACTGCAAGAACACCCCTATCTGTCCACACTGCAAAGAGAACCACTTCTTAAAGCTTGCCCCAAACCTTCACAAAACTCCCACCTGCAATACTTGTGACCAAAACCATCCTACCTATTCCATTAAATGCAAATCAAAGCCAGCGCCTACCAAAGCAGAACTCACAGTACCCCTCCGACCCATTGATCCTCCCACACCACCCACCAACTCCATCCGTCCTCCACCGACCATAGAAGATATCCTAAGATTCATGACAATCACATTACAAAACCTAAATCCCTTCTCCCGTGAACACACCCTGGCGCAAATTTCAATTGCAGCAAAAGCAGTATTTGGAATACAAATAAACGCCACCTACTCTCACAATAACGCCCACTTCCAATTTCTGCCCCTAGAAACCCTCGTCTAAACGCACCAACTCCACAACTAGAACTATTCCTAATATGCCACTTTCCCACAATATACTTTTCAATAATATTCGATCACTCCCAACGAACAAAAACCTCCTCCTGCATACCCTCGCTACACACGACATCCATTGCTTTATGCTCAATGAAACCTTCCTCCAACCCCACCATCACATCCGTATGTCACCCTACCAGCTCACCCGAACCGACAACCCAGCGCCTATAGCACGCGGGGGAGTGGCCATTGGCTATAAGCATCATATCCCCATCAAAATACACCCACCACTCAACCATCCATCTGAACATATCATTGCTACAGTCTTTCTCAAATCCCTCACAGTCACCCTTGTCACCATATACATTCGACCCGGTGTTCCCCTCCCTTTAAATTTTATATCATATATAGATAAACATTACGGCTCATACATCATCATGGCAGATATCAATATCCATAGCCGCACCCAGCAAGAACTTCATCAATTTCATAACATCCTAACCGCCATGAGAGGTGACATCATTAACATCCCATTACCCAAACGTCCCGAATCAAACACAACCCCTGACGTAGTTATAGCTTCTCCCAATATACTAACCCGCTCCACCCTTCATGTCCTAGATCCAATCGGCAGTGATCACCTCCCCATTATGCTTTCCATCCAGTACAATGCCCCCCACACCCCGCACCCACCCAACCCACACCCCATAAATATATTTAAAACTACAATAAAACCAACTGGAAAGACTACAGGAAATACATAGACGACCAGATAGCGACAGACAACCCAAATATCATAGACGCAGACAGCCTACTTAGAACCGCCGAATACCTCCAACGTACAATCACAGACGCTACTGCCGCTCATATCCCCTTGACTCCTATCACCCCTCACAAACCATCACTATCCAGACGAGCCCTTCAACTTCTTCATATCTCACGTCGCCTCTTCCGCACCTACCTAAGAACCCATGACCGTCAGCTACTCACCCTCCACCGACAACTCCAGCGAACAGTCCGCAACTGTATCGCCGCTCAGAAAAGACGCACATGGAGGGACACCTGCAACCAACTAAGCCAAAAATATTCCCAAAACTCCTCCCAATACTGGTCCACCTTCCGCCGCTTAACTGGTCTCAAACCCGCCCCCAACTACCCCCTCCTCCACAACAACCTTCCTGTCCCCGACAACACTCAAAAAGCCAACCTCTTCGCCAACCTACTTGAAACCATCCACACTGTCCCAAACGACCCCAAATTCGACTACACAGACTCCCATATCATCGAACAGCGTGCCAACCCTACATCACCTCCCCTCCTACCCGACTTCAACTACGTTCAAACCGTCAGCCGGACTGGGCTTAACACACCTATCACAGCTAATGACATCCTATCCGTCCTCAGCACGAAGAAAAATACTGCCCCGGGCCCAGATTCAATCACTTATCGCCACATTAAAGAAGCACCCCGCTCTTTCCATCAACTTCTAGCTCATCTATATACAAACGTACTATACTCTGTCATCTTTCCCCAAAATGGAAATCTTCAAAAATCCTTATGTTCCCCAAACCTAACAAACCCACATCAGATCCGAACTCATACCGCCCCATCAGCCTCACCTCCGTCTTCAGCAAAACATTTGAAACCATACTATCACGACGTATCCACAAACATCTATCACAACACTCTCTCCTATCCCCCGCCCAGTGTGGCTTCTGTCCAAACCTATCGACCCAAGATCAACTCCTCAGACTTATGCACCTTCTGACCACCCACATCAACACCCACAGATCAGCAATACTTATACTATTAGATATTGAAAAGGCTTTTGATCGAGTTGGCACGCTGGCCTCATTTTCAAATTGCAAACCTTCGCCCTTCCTATCACCTACATTCGCACAATAGCTTCCTTCCTCACCAACCATACCTCTTTCGTTTCCATAAACAACATTCTCTCCCGCATCTTCACCATGACCGCAGGTGTCCCCCAAGGGTCTGTCCTGTCGCCCCTCTTATACATCATGTACATAACCGATATACCCATTCCCGCACCACCTACATATATCCTTAAGTACGCCGATGACACCGCCTACCTCGCGGTTCATAAAACCCTTCAACAGTCGGAGAAAGCCCTACAGATCATACTAGACTGCTTCGTCAAATGGTGCAACCGCTGGCGACTAATAATTAATCCCAATAAAACACAAGCCATTATTTTTGGAAAAAACTAGTAAAAGATACAGGCTCGCTGATTTTAACATAACCATATACAATCATCCCATCCAGCTACAACCCACAGTTACATACCTAGGAATCACCCTCGACCGACATCTTACATGGACACCTCATCTTAGAACCATCAACTCCAAAGCCCAAACCCGCCTAAACCCTTTAAAATTACTTACTGGAACATCCTGGGGACTACATAGCCAGGTCATCATAAATACATACAAAGCATTTCTTCGCCCCATCCTAACTTATGGTCACCTCTCATGGCTCTCCGCCCCTGATCACTTCTACAATAGACTCCAAATTTTAGAACGCCACGCCCTCCGAATCGCCTACCGAATAAGACTACCTTCTCCTACCCTAGAGCTTTATACCATAATGCGTTTTCCTCACATACTGATCCACATAGAATCTCTCCGGCTAAAATATGCTATCAATAGCCTTCTAAAGAAAAATCCTATAACTCACCGCCTACTTAAAGAACCACTTCACCTCCCCTCCTGTTACAAACAAATCCCACCAACACTGCACCTCCAAAATATCCTTTTTATAACCCACCACAGTGACCGACCACCTATCATACCTCAACAAGAGAAGAGAACAAAAATTTACCCCACTCTGTGAATGACATCAAAATCGCCTACTACTAGCCACAAATCTGCAAGAAAAGCAAACAAAATATTGTACAAAACTAGAACTTTGATCATGTAACAACTTAATGCAAATCAACTGTATAATTTTTGTAAAAGTGTAAACATTCCTTTACGAAAATCTATTGTAAACTATATTATCATTTGGCTGAAGAGCACGACATGTGTGCTGCCAGCCCGCTTCCCCCATTAAGGGGGATGAATGAAATGACAATATATATATATATATATATATAAACGACTGTTGGACCAGGACCAGATACAACCTGCCACAACATGCAGAGGGAACACGAGAGCAGCACTCCCTACCAGTCAAGTCACCCTCAGCAGGCAAGCTGCAGCAGCAATAGGGCTGCACCACGAGTCACATGCACACACCACCCTCCACCTAGCCCAGGTCACGCGCCGCCAAGAAGGAACTGCTACACAAGAACAGACACGAACCAGGGACAAGACGGATGGTGCGAGCCATGTTCCCGACGTTCACGCCAAGAAGCGGGAGAGAACAAACAAGAATTTGCTAAGATATTGCAGTTGCTGATACAACTCATATCGACACTAATACCCTAAAGGTATTAGAGCCAAATTAAGGACTTAGGTCCACAGGAACCAAAAGCCCAAATTCAATTGATTGTAACCCCCCCCCCCCACAATATGTAGTAAAATAAAATAAATACAACCTTTTCCTATGGCTGAAAAGGGCAATAAGCCCGCCCCCGTCCTTCAGCTGGGGGAATGAAAGATAAATAAATAATAAAAAAAATCATCGTGCCAATCTCCAAAAGCGGGCAAGGACAGGAGGTCACCCACGTCTTACCGACCGATCAGTCTGCTGCCTACACTTTGCAAAGTGTTTGAAAGGATATACCTTAAGAGACTGCGCAGAATCATAGACAATGAGAGGCTGCTGCCGGATGAACAGTTCGGTTTCCGACAAGGGCATTCCACCCCTCAGCAGCTCCTTCGTCTTGCTGAAGAAGGCTTTGCCCTTTTTGAACGTCGCGAGTACTTCGGTGCGGTACTGATGGATGTCAGCCGAGCCTTTGACTCAGTGTGGCACCAAGGACTCTTATATAAACTTCCCACGCAAGGAGTACCTCTTTCTCATGTCAAACTACTCAAGAGCTACCTAGAGGGACGAACCTTTCGAGTAGTCATGGACGGGGCCACATCCTCAATCAAGAACATCGCTGCAGGCGTCCCACAAGGCTCGGTCTTAGGCCCGGTGCTATACAGCCTCTACACTGCTAATACACCTACTACAGCACGTGTTAAAAAAGCCCTGTATGCCGATGACACGGCCATGTTTGCCAGAAGTCTGAACATCAACAATCTGCGACGTCGACTACAACAAGCGTGCCACAATATTCAGGAATGGGCAACGAAATGGCGGCTAGCCTTTAATGCGCCAAAGAGCCAAGCGATTGTATTAACTAGGAAGAAGGTTCCACAAAACCTGACTCCTCTAACCCTCTTCGGCGAAGATATCAACTGGACAAGTACTGCCACCTACCTAGGTGTGAAAATGGACAAGAGAATGACGTGGAAGCCTCACGTCACCAACGTCCGCGCAAAGGCAGCTGGGAGAATGAGAATTCTATACCCGATTCTCAACCACTCTTCAGCACTGAGGCCGCAGCTGGGAATCCGCCTCTATGTTGCGCTAGTCAGGCCAATACTGGAGTACACAGCAGTTGTCTGGGGGAACACTGCTGCCTCCAACTTACAGCAACTGCAAGTTGTACAAAACAGGGCCATAAGACAGGCATATCATCTACCGCGTGAGACGAGGACACATGTGCTGCACCAAATAAGTGGCCTACCCAAGCTTCGCGAGAGGTTTGAACAGCTGGCAAGACAATTTTACGCCAATAATAAAAAATCTACCAATCCGCTGATAACCGCTCTAGGTGCGGATCCAATATATGACAACTCTCTCAGGTGGCCAAAGAAGAGGAGACTCGCCACTCGAGACGCAGGCCCGCCATGACTGAAGCTGCCAGTGACGCCTGCTTGTCGGCTGTCGAAGAAGCGGCGGAGAGCGACGAACTCTACTTGGAGGGGCGAAGCGAACGCGACGACTTGGTACATCGTGTCCACCTGAAGCACTTGGCTGGACGCCTGGAACCAAGCCACTTCAGGAAACTGCAAGAGAAGCACGAGTTCACTTCATGGTCGCTTTGGGTCATACACGCCGGCCTAAAGTATGGCTGGTCCTTGCCAGCTGACCCCAAAGTCTTCTATGGGGTACTAATGTGCTCAGGGGACAACCACGAGGAGGTCAGCGTGATACACGACGATGCTGAGGCCAAAGGACGCAAGCGCCCTGAGGTTTTGGCATCAATGCCACTAGTTTTCGCAAAGGACTTCTGTGCAAAGAAGTTCTTTCGAAAACTCAACGGAAAATTGAAGCGACACCGCAGAAGGCAACAGACTTCAGCGACTGAGGGCTGGCAGGTGGCAGGAAGCAAGACTCCCGCCACTTCAGAGCTGCTGCCAGCCCCCGAGACCGAGACGAAGGCACCTGTCCCACAGGTTGCTGAGAGTCTTACACCAACCAGCCCCAGCAGGGACGACGCAGAGACAACAATTGTAACACCAACGTCGCCCACGCCATCCCAGGAGGGGGAGGCAGCACCAGCCACGGAGGAGGGACCCGTCCAGCCTGTGGTGGTGCCATATGAAGGCAACTGTGGCAGCCTGTATGTTCAGCTTCTGCTGGCTACAGAGTTGCCACTGTTCTGTTGGCCGGCGGAAGGAGGCATCTCCATCTTAGCCTCCTGCCCTTCGGACCTGTTGAAGGCCACCGCCATGCTGAATGGCATGGGCGTCAGCTGCACCGTGGAGCAGCCCAGCCCGCCGAGCCAACCTGTCCCTGTGCCTGCAGCTGTTGAGACGCAGCCGAGGGCGAGGGCTGAGAGGGTCACCAAGAAGAAACCTTCTCCCCCCGAGCTCCGGCAGTGTTTTAACTGCCAGCTCCTTGGGCACGAGGCTAGGGACTGCAAAAACCGGCGCAGATGCACCAGATGTGGGGCGGATCATCGTGCTGCCGATTGCACCACAGCCAGGGAAGAAGCAGTTTGCTGCAACTGTGGCCTGAACCACGCAGCTTGCTTCTCTGGCTGCGAAATGAAGAAGCAGCTGAAGGCGAAGCATCGCCCTAAAGCTGCTACGGGGCCCAAGAGAGCCCAGCCGGAGACCAGTTCCAGTAAGCCGCCCCACACCGACAGACAGGCGACAACGCGCGGGCTCCATACGCGGTCCGCACCGCGTCGCCAAGACCGGCCCACGACGGCTTCAGGATCCAGACGGCAGCCAGCCGGCCAACTGGAAGGTCGGCCGGAGGGGACCTGCCACGCCTGCCGTACCGGATCCGACGACCAGATGACGACGGTGGTGACGCTGCTCACCCAGCTAATCACCGTCCTCATTCCAAGACTGTCTACAAATTAGACTCCAATACAACCTCATGACATTTACAGCAAGCCAAGTCAGAAAAAGCAAACCAGACACGTGACATAGGGTATCCTGGCTCACGAAAGATATTATGAGCTTTGCTCAGATAGTTGACGGATGATGATGTGGCCAAAGAAACTACTGGACCACTAATTATGCACTAAAATATAATAACAATGACAAAAGCACCGGATACGAGAAATCCAGATAGAGACGAACCGTTTTGATAATGACAACCAATAACATAAACTGGAAGGAGATGCGCTATAGCGCAAAAAAACTTCCCCTCAACCTGGGACTTACGTTTTCCCAGTAAGGAATGTCACTGCTGATCGTGCCAATCAATCTAACTTTGTCAACCCCTGGCATAATGAAAGTTCTGGTTAGTCTATAAATACTGCTGAGCAGCCAGAAATGATTCCTGGCATAAATAATCTAAATCTTTCCTCTCTTACATATGAAAATAGACCTGTTGGAGTAATGAATATGTCCTTAAGTAATGATAGTACAGCTTCTAATGATTTTAAAGACGTGGTTGAAGTGCAAACCAGAGAAGATACCACTACATCTATTACAGGAGGCCTAGGCGACGAACCTCTGAATAACCTGGACCAAAAAACTTTCTCCCAGGTATCAAGTTCGCAATCGATAATGAGTTCCGGGGAAGTGAGGCAGTTGCGAACTCGTCTAAATAATCTGAAAAGAAAAATGGATTGCCTGTGGTGGATAATATTTCAACATCTGATGACAATCTGAGTTCATCCTCTTCTGAATGGTCTCCAGGTCATTGGAAAAATGTAATACCAGAAGGAAGAATATTGAGGCGGGATGACACACTCATTAGTTTCTTTCCCCTTCCACCTGCCATAACATGCATTGAGCCAAATTGTCACACCACGTATAGTGCTGGGCAGTGGACGTCAATGAGAAAATCTCTTGAAAGACATTTAGAAAATGTGCACAACATTCGCTTTAAAAACAACATAAACTATTGTTTTCAATATAAACTTGACGTCGGCATAAGGCCTTCTAAACATGCCTGCCTGCTCGCTAGCAATTTAGATAAGCCTCCGTTGACCAACTTTGCAAACAAATGTGACGAGTGTGAAGCGACCTTCCCTTCCAAACGAGGCTTGTACAATCATAAACAAGCTGCCCATGTAATGGCCAGAAGGAATGAGAAGCAGCGGATCGAACTTCCAGCCAAAGCACCGGTCCGACCTAAACGACGTGGTGCAGTGAGGCATGCTCTTGTACCGTCAGTGGACAATACTGCCATCACACCTGATATTTCACTGACACCTGCTACAATATCACAAGAGTCTGAACCCGATACAACTCTGATGCCGCCGCCTGGCCTTGAAGACATTTCATACTTGATGCCGCCGCCTGGCCTTGGAGATGCTGCCAACATGATGCCGCCGCCTGGCTTGGAAGAAACTACTCCGTTGTTGGCTGAACTGGAGGAGCCCGCATCTGCAGTAACGCTGGAAGATATTGGAGCCGATCTGCAGTCTGGTCATCCACCTGGACCTGAAGATGTGGCCTGCTGTCTATCTTCTAATGTTGCCGCTGCTGCTGTTATGACATTGGAAAATAGCGGTAAGTCACTATCCGAAGATGTTGCCATAGAGAATACTGATAGTACTATTAATGTTGCATCATATATTCTTGGAAATACGGATAACATTTCATTAACGTCTCAATCGATACTAGAAGGTGGATTATCACCTATTATGAATAGTACTAATGCTGAGGAAATATCTGTTAATGTTCATGAGGATGATTTGTCAGATCAACCTTTGATAAATAGTAATGATGAGTCACCTATTCACCAATTTATTCCCCAATTAAAGACCATTCTAAGAGCAGACTGTTCTGCAGGTAAATGGGAGGAATTTGAACACCTTTGTGAAGAGATTACATCATGTGTAGCATCCATTGTAATGCTACCTCCTCCTCCTCAGTTAGCGGGCGGAAACGAACGTTTAATGTTCATGATGCAAAGTCTATTCAGGCTCTCTATCGGCGCAATCGGCGCAGAGCAATTAGGTTAATTGTCGATGGAGAATCGCGGCCCTGTAATCTGGGAGCGGAGGAAGTCACTGGACACTTTCGATCGGTATGGTCTAGAAGACCTTGTGACCTATCACTATATGGTCCTCTTGGACGTCATAAAGAGCGCCCTCCCATGCCTCTTAATCAGTTTACACCGGGTGAAGTTGCGGCGAGAATCCGAAGATGCGAAAATACTGCTCCTGGTTCAGACCGTTTGTCTTACAAGCATTGGCGGTCGGTAGATCCCTCTTGTGAGGTATTAACTTCCATCTTTAATGTGTGGCTCAAATACAATAACATCCCATTTGCTTGGAAGGAGGCGTTAACCATCTTAATATATAAAAAGGGCGAACCATCAGTAGTTTCAAACTGGAGGCCGATTGCTCTTTCCAGGACGATTTATAAGCTCTTCACCGGGTGTCTCGCTAAACGTCTCACCGCGTGGCTCACGCTAAACTCTGTATTATCCCCATGCCAGAAGACCTTCATGCCATTTGATGGGGTGTTTGAACACAATTTTGCCCTTCAAAAGAGAAATGATGAAGCTAGGTCGGGGCATGGAGAATTCTGCGCTGTGTGGCTTGATTTTTCTAACGCCTTTGCATCAGTACCGCATGAAGCAATTGTCTTTGCCTTGAGGGCGGCAGGTGCCGGCGATCGGTTTGCGGAATTAATTGGTAACGTTTATCCTAACAGCTGTAGTCGCGTTGCAGTTGGTTCTGAAGTTACAGAGAACATACCGGTCAATAGTGGAATCCGACAGGGTTGCCCCCTCTTGGGTCTTCTATTCAATTTAGCCATCAACCCTATTCTCCAATCTATCCAGGGAGATCATGCCGAGCACCGTGCACTCTCATTTGCCGATGATATTACGCCAATTGGCAGGACAGTTGCTGAGGTACAACGGAGTGTAGATACAGTGGTGGAATTAGCTGGGAAAATTGGAATCATGGTAAATGCAGCTAAATGTTCTTCTATTCACATCTCTGGAGTAACACCTGTAGGGACAAGACCATCTGTGTTCTATATAGCTGGCTCTCCAATAAAACACCTAAATCATGGAGATCAAGGGAAATTCCTGGGGAAACCAGTAGGGTTCCAAATTGTATCGGAACAATCTGAAATGAAGGGGATTTGTGAAAAGGGCCTTAAAATCCTGTGCTCAAAACTTGCACCATGGCAGCGACTCGACGCAATTAAAACCTTTTTGTACCCTTCATTGAATTTTCCAATGAGAATTAATAAATACTCCAAGATGCTCAATCTTCAAGCTGAGGCGTCAAATGACTACCTATATGGTTCCACTAATGCTGGAAACTGTGGTATCCCTGAAGCGGCAGTAGATTCTGATATTGCTATTGTTGACGGGGCTTTTAAATTGTTGACATCAAAGGATCAAATGACCCTAGATTTAGCGCAGGGTGACTTATCGTCGACAACATTACGACGTTTAAATAGGCCCACTGACTATGTGGATATGGCTGCCTTCCTGTCAGGTGAAAATGAAGGAGAATTTCGTCACCGATCTAACGCATTGTCGAACATTTGGCCGTGTGCCCGAGTGGCGTCGAGGAGGCTGGAGGTTGCATGGGAATTCACTAACTCAAAACCCTCCATTTCTAGTGGTTCCCTAATCATTCATCCTACTCATCGACACACGGTTAAGCATGCATTCCGTTCGATAGTTCGCAGAGCCCATGACAACAACAACAGGCTGATTGAACTGCTGAGTCAGGGTAAGGTAGCTGAATGTGTAGGCGTACATCGTTCCAGCTCACATTTTATAAGGACTGGACTATTCACCAGATTCGCTGACTGGCGTTTTATACATCGTGCTAGGCTAGGGTTGGTTCCCCTTAATGCTGTTATGAGAAGCGGTGGCAATAAGGATAAGTCTTGTCGGAGGTGTCATTATCCGCAGGAAACCCTCCCTCATGTTATTTGTCACTGTATGCGATATTCTGACTTATACACAAGGCGCCATAACTCGATCGTGGAGCGTGTGAAGAAAGCTGCCATCTCCAGATTCCAAGTACTAGCTGAGAATGAGGCTGTGGATAGCTCTCTTGGTTTGCGACCTGATTTAGTACTCCAAAAGGACAATGAGTGTATAGTTATTGATGTAACCATACCTTTTGAAAATAGACCAGTGGCGCTGGATGAGGCGAGAAAGGCTAAAATTGAGAAATATTCACCCCTAGCTATAGAACTGGGCAAGAAGATTGATAAGGTAGATGTTTGTGCAATTATAGTGGGTACACTTGGTTCATGGGACCCAAAAAATGATTCCATAATGAGACGTCTATGTGGCAAGAAATATTTAGGACTGTTCAGAAAGTTATGTGTCTCTGATGTTATACGGTATTCGAGAGACATCTACATCGAGCACATAACAGGCCGCAGACAGTGTTAGGTTCGAGAAGTATTTTTGATGGAAAGTCATATAAGGCTATTATAATATTTGTAGTATTTCTTTGTTATCTTTTGTTATCTTTTAGCTTTGATATTTGTTTTGACTTTATTGTTTTCCCTTTACCTTTTTTATCATATAACATATGGCAAAACTTGGATTCTGACTTTCTGTTCTTATCAGCTTAATTTCGTCGGTAATAAGCGATTAACGGCGGTTTTAATCGGAAAAAAATAATTTTCCGAAAATAAAACTTTTGGCCTTATGGCCCTCGAATTAAAGCTTATATTACCATCCGATAAGTATGAGTGTGAGCTATGCAGAAATGCTGCTTCTCATAAGATTTCTGCGTTTACGCGGCACCGCGACCTGTTGCACCACGTGAAGAGGGCCCATAAGGTTGATACTGTGAACGTCACCTACTGCTGCAGATACTGCGACTTCGTCTCCAATGCGGCCAGAGACATTACTGAACACCAGAGGAAGCACCATCCGGCTACAGACGTCTCGCCTCAACAACTGCTGGTGAGTAAGAGAAATCTTCGTTCTGGTGTAAGCTCTCTAGAATATTCTCGAAGATCTGAGAACGTTCTAGAAGCTAAGTTGTGCTCAGGGAGCAGTGAATTTCTTAGCCCTGATGCAACAATCAGTGAGAGCAGAGAAATTACATCTGAAACTCTGCCTGCGAAAGAGAGCTCTCGCAAGAAGTTGGTCGGAAAATTCTTCGCGCCGCGATTTGTGGAAAAAGAAGATAATATTTCAAATAACTCGTTTATTTCTTGTTTTGAGCAGCCAGAAACTCCTAATATTGTGTCATTTGATGAGTTATGTAAGATAAATAACTCTAAAACCAGTACACAACAAACTGTATTGGAAAACTCGGAGAGCTCTCGCACCAACTTTGATCTGATGAGGGGTATATAGAGGCAATGGCTGATCATCATGTCACACCGTCAGTTCCTAGTGAATAGCGATAGCAAGTGTTATGGTTCTACGAAGTGTATAGTGAAGATTGGCTTGTTGACGACGTGGCGTGTTTATACTGGACAGTGCTTTGGATTTGTGATTCTTCGGCGATATAGTGGACAGCAACTTGTTGACGACGCAGCGTGTTTGTACTGGACATCGATTTGATCTGTGCTCTGAACTTGTGTATGCGGAAGTAACTAGAGTTCGGAGCAAGTATGAAGGCGGGTCACGGGCGGATGCGCAGTAGCCTGTGGAGCTGTACCACGTGACTCACAGCCAATCGCGTGTCAGTAGCTTTCCTGTGTTCGTTCTGTGCGCGTCGTGCAGTGTTCGTCAAGTTTACAGTTTATTTCACTTATAGTGTTCCGTGTTTAGTGATTATTTTGCCCTCATGGGGTTCATTATGAGTGATGGTAAAGAATCACGCCAAGTGTTGCACAAACAAGCGAGAGGAATAGTGTTCCGTGTGTATCAGTACTTGAAAAGGCAGTCTTCTTTTGAGTCCGCGCCACCATGTGGTGCGAGTCGCGCCGTTGCCAAGTGCCAGGAACAGACGGCTGAAGCTTGTGGTGTTGGTTTGCGTGACAGAAGCAAATTGGCAGCGTCGCAACACATCTCCCCTCTCTCTCTGCGCAGAACGCGAAGCCCACCCGCCTTGGTACGTGCTCCAAACTCTAATAGTGGACGACGCGGCATCTTGTTACTGGTTATCGATTTGGTTTAAACTGTGGACTGGTGGACGTGAAAGTGAGCGGCTGCTCGGTAATTATCTGGCATAACGACAGATAATTGCTGTAGGTATTTTTGGTGATAACTATGGCTACGAGTAAGGAACATCAACTAGCGAACGCAACATCTCTGACGAAGAAGACTCCAACGATGATACACTGGATATGCCTGATTTCTTAATGGACGAATCTAACTTACTGGAGGATGGACAAAACATGAAGAATCTTTCAAACCGAGAGATATTCAGATTTGATGGGGCAAGCTTCTGTACCGGAAGATACGACTCTGATGCTCAACCATTTGAGACTGTGACAGACAAAAGAAGAAGGGCAGAGGGAAGACAAAAACAAATGCAAAACGTGAGACAAGAGGCAAGAAACCAGATTAAACTGACAAATAGATTCACTCCTCTAAATACCGACGAAAATGAAGAAAACAAACAAACCAGAAATGACGACGAAATGATAGGTCAAGAAATCCAGCCAACCCAAAAACAACATATACCTCCAATTGTAAGCTACAAAACAGGAAACCTATTTAACCTAAATCAAGAAATAAAAAAGCAAATAACTGGAAATTTGAAAGTAGTATTCAGAGGAGATAGTGTAAAATACCACATGGAAACCATGGAAGACTACTTTAAAGTAAAAAACTTCTTACATCAACGGAAGATAGGTTTCTACACCCATCAAACGCCAGACAAGAAACCATTAAAAGTGGTAATTAAAGGACTACCAGAAAATGTCGACGCAAAAGAAATAGTAGAAATACTTTCGTCGAGGGGATACCCAATAGAGAACATTCATCAATTCAAAACCAGGGACCCAACCACAAAAGAACTGAAACTCCTTCCTATATATTGTATAACATTAACGCCAAGCAAAAAATCTGAAGAAATATACTATGAAAAAGATATCAATTACGTTAAAATTCATGTGGAACGATATAGAGAGAAGGATGGCCCTTCACAGTGCAAAAGATGCCAACGCATTGGACACACGGCCAACTACTGCACGCTACCTAGCCGCTGTGTCAAATGCTCAGGACTACATGAGACTAGGAACTGCCCCTTAACGCGTGACACAGCAGCCAAATGTATAAACTGCAACGGTGACCATCCTGCCTCCTGGCGAGGATGTCCAGCTTATCAGCAAGCACTATCAACTAAAATGAATAGGGCAACATTAAGAAATCAAAAATTAGCAAACCCCGATGAGAAAAACAATTCGAAAGAAGACAAGAATTTGACAAATAATTTTCCTCCCCTATCAACAGACTTAAACAAGCAGTCACTAATAAACAAAAACCAACAACAAAGTTACGCCGACGCTACAAGAAAACAAAGCAAAGCAAACAACCAAAATGAAACTCAAAACTCACAACAAGAAAGGACCCATGACGACAATTTGGAAGACATATTTTCGCTTAGAAATATTAGCAAAAAAATTGAGGTAATCAAAATTACATTAAGAAAAATTAGCTTAGCACAGGATATCTGGGAAAAACTGGAAGCTATCTTACAAGGAGTTCTGGCTTTATTCCAATAATGGCTAGAACATCACAGACTCCAAAACGTGACATCAATGTCGTAATATGGAACGCAAATGGTGTACTTCAAAAGAAAAATGAACTATCCACATTCCAACAACAAAACAACCTGGATGTGATATTAATAACTGAAACTCACCTAAAGCCACATCAAAAGTTCAAAATAAGAAATATGACAACTTACAGGACAGATAGAACAGATGAAAGAGGTGGAGGTACAGCCATTCTAATCAAAACGTCCTTAACTCATTCACCAATTACGATAAATAACCTACAAAATATAGAAGCCACAGGAATCCAAACGCAGACAAAGGAAGGCATCACTACAATAGTTGCAGCATATCTGAGACCTAGCCGAGACCTACTATATGATGACATTAATAAAATAATGAGCGTGGGACCAAAAGTACTTGTGGGAGGCGACTTAAACGCAAAACATCCAATTTGGAACTCACAAACGGAAAACCCACATGGAAACCAACTGTTAAAAATCGCTGAAAAAATGAATATCAGCATCGTGGGACCAAAAATACCAACGCACATTCCATCAAACCAGTACCATAGACCGGATGTTATAGACATAGTTATAACGAAAAATATAAGCCGTATGATTGAACCAATTACAATAAATGATCTGTCATCTGATCATAACCCAGTCTTCTTGAAGATATATAACTGGATGAATACAACTATATCCACAAAAATCACGAAACAAACGGACTGGCAACAATTTAAAAAACATCTTCACAACTCAGTTGAAACTACATTTCCAGTGGACACAACGGAACAGATCAATAAAGCTATAAATCACCTAACAAAAGCCATTTTACAAGCAGAACATAAATCGTCAGTAAGCAATCACTACCAACCAAACGACGATGGAACTGACCTACCCAAAAACCTGTCTGATCTAAAACGTCTCAAAAACCACTACCGTAAAAAATGGCAGGAACATCGCGACCCTCAAGACAAAAGACAAATGAATCAATACAAAAGAGAAATGCAAAAAAGGCTACAAGAATGGAAAACAAATGAATGGGAAAACAAAATGGAAACGCTTACACTACAACATAGAGAAGCATGGGGACTAGTGAGAGCACTGAAGTCACCCAGACAGCCAGCAGCACCAATAACAGCACAAAATAGAACAATATACCAGCCGCTAAGTCAAGCTGAGGCACTGGCAGAATACTTTGAAGAACAATACTCATCCCATAGCCTGCAACAAACAGAGACAGAAAAGGAGGAAGAAGAAACAATTAGAGAAACAATAAACAGATTCATGGAAGATGGAATAGGTGACTACAAAGAACTGACCACGCCAAGTGAAGTAAAAAACATCATAAGACGGCTTAAAACAAACAAGGCAACTGGAGTGGACAGAATTTCAAATAGACATTTAAAACAACTACCAAAAAAGGCACTGGTTCTTCTAACAAGGATTATCAATAGCTGTTTGGTGAAGGCTTACTATCCCGATCAGTGGAAACAGGCAAAAATAATCGCAATTCCAAAACCAGGAAAAAATCCTTCATTACCAGCAAACAATAGACCAATTAGTCTTTTCAGCTCAATGGCAAAAGTACTGGAAAGAGTTATCTTAACACGAATGCAGCGCAGATTAAGTGAGGCGAACACGATAAGGCAAGAGCAATATGGATTCCAACCACGAATGTCTGCAACCCTACAACTATTGCACTTAGTGGAAGACATCAGTAAAGGGGTTAATTGGAGTAAATCCACTGCCACGGTGTTCCTAGACATCCACAAAGCTTATGACAAGGTGTGGAACTCAAAACTGATATACAAATTAATCACGCAGACCACAATAGACAGGACGATAATATGCCTAATCATCAGCTTCCTAAACAACAGAAGCTTTTATGTTGAGAGGCAAGGAAAGCGCTCTTCCATCCACTATATGAAAACAGGAGTACCACAGGGCTCAGTACTAGCACCTACACTTTTTAACATCTATATAAATGATCTGCCCATAATTGACAACGTTCAACTCGCTCAATTTGCAGATGACACCACGATATACTCCAGTGGATGGAAACCAAAACAAACTATCAAGAGACTGCAGCGCCAACTTAATGAAATAGAAATATGGAGTAGAAAAAATAGAATAACCATAAACTCAAGCAAATCAGCAGCAGTATTTTTCACAAAAAGAAGACCTCCATCAAACGAGCACCTGAGAATTTTTGCTGAAGACATACCATGGAAAAAAGAGCACAAATACTTAGGAGTAACCCTGGATGGAAAACTTCTATTTAAGCAACATATTCAGGAGAAGAAAAGAAATATAACAGGATTAATCATGAATCTATACCCCATACTAATTAGCAACAAGATGAACCTCAAACCAAACTACAGCTCTACAGATCAACTATATTACCAACAATTACCTACGGCTGTCAAATATGGGGAATGACAAGTAGAACTAACTTATCAACACTCCAAGTGCTCCAAAACAAATGCCTACGATTAATTCTAAATGCAGACAGAAGAACCAGAATAACGGAATTACACGAAGCAACAGGATTAGAAACAATAGCAGAAACAGTAAAAAGATTAACGCAAACTTTCCACCAGAAACTGAATGCCACACGCCACGAAAACCCCAAACTGGAAAATATTGGAACAATAGCCCAAAAGAGGTGGCACAAATACAAAACACCCCTGTCCATCATACAAGACCCTTCAAATTAAAAACGGCTAACCAAATAGAATAACGCACATCATAAAGCCGTTCAAAAAGACCTCCAAGGAGGCCAAAGTAACGGTTAAATATGTACAAAAGAGAAGATAAAAGATACCTAGATGCAACTCTAGCCAGGACGCCAAAGGCGTCGGAGCCAGATACACAAGACAAAAAAAAAAAAAAAAAACCATCATGTCACAAGGGAGAAGAGGAATAGTGATCGCAGTTTTATCGTGTGCTATTCTGCTACTAGGGAAGTCACATAGTGACGACGAAGCAAGGATATATTGGACATCGTTTGGACTACTCTTTGGGACCAGTGTATTGTGACTTATTGACGATCCGGCATTACTGTGGAACCCGGGAATACCTAACGGTGACAACAAGGGTTTCACTGGTAAGCCTCGCGGACTGACTTTAACGGCAACGAACAGGCTAAGGACTAACGATGCAGAGAGAAGAACTACGCGACAGCACAGACACCCCACCCGGGACGGAATCTGAAGAAAATGAAGAAGACTGGGAAATGTACTCAGAAGACACAAACGAACCCGAGAAAAACTACAACGAAAACAGTGGAAAACTACAACAGTTTATGAAGAGGAAGGAACCAACAATGCACAACAAAAACTAGGAAGCGCCCTTCGAGTTCCCAAGAAAAAGGAGCAAGCGCGCCCGTCAAGCAGTACACCAAAAGTACAGAGCAAACCATACACAGGTGGCAGTAAGTAATCGATACAGCGCGCTAGCAGAAGAGGTCACAAAGGATACCGAAGACATGGAAACAAACACTGAGACACCAAAAGGGAAAGAAAAACCGGCTAACGAGGCTAGATTTCCTCCCGTCGTAATATATGAAACAAGAAATTTCATAAAGATGAACCAGACCATCAAAGAATACCTAACAGGAAATCTGAAAGTTGTGTATCGAGGCAACAGCCTCAAATATTTCGTCGAAAACAAGGAAGATTACCTAGCCCTGATAGCATTTTTCAACAAAAACAACATCAGCTATTATAGCCACCAACTACCACAGGAGAGGCTCCTTAAGGTGGTCATAAAAGGCCTACCACCTACAATACTAACAAACGAAATAGCAGACGACCTCACGGACAATGATATCTAGTAAATGTAGTTCACCAGTTCAAAAGAAGGAACCCGGAGACGAGAGAACTTAATTCCACTGGCAACCTATTCAGTTACGCTGGAAAACGATCCAAGCTCCGAAAAAATCTACAACGAACGTTCGATATTGTACACCAGAGTCCAGATTGAGCGATATCGCCAACAACAAGGACCTCCGCAGTGCACAAGGTGTCAAAGACACGGACACACCTCTAACTACTGTCATCTACCCAGCAGAGGCGTGAAATGTGCAAGCCCACACCTAACTAAGGACTGCACACTTCCCAAAACAGAGCGCGCAACATGTGTGAATTGCGGAGGAGACCACGCGGCGTCCTGGCGTGGATGCAAAGACTACCAAGACCTGCTGAGACCACCACGCCCGAGCGACCGGAAAAGAGACAAAGAAGACAGCAAGGAAAACGGAAGGAAAAACAAAACAGCACACCCGGGCGGAACTCATTCAAGTCAAACACAAAACCAAACATACTCACAAGCCTTGTCAGGGCATAAAAATCCAAACAGGCAAGAGCAGAGAAAACGGCAGGGGGAGCAAACAACTGAAAGCGAAGGCGCACAGGACGAACTAACAGAAATAGCTACTACTTTCGGGTCTGAAATAAAAAAGATCTTCAGCACACTAAAAAAAACAATGAAAAAGGTGAAAACAGCGTGAGGGAGATGGAAAAAAAATCCTTGCCCTCGTCGAAGGAGTAATATCATTAATAAACTAATGGCGCAAGCACAACTACAAGACCTGAAAATCGCAACATGGAACGCCAACGGAATAAAAGACAAAAGGCTTGAACTACTCGAATTCATAAACAGGGAAAAGGTAGACATAGTCCTCCTCAGTGAAACATTCCTAAAGCAAGCAGATAACTTCAGACTTCCAGGGTTTCAGACCTATCGCACCGACAGGCAAGGGCAGAGAGGCGGCGGCACCGCAATCGCTGTACGAAACAACATAACCCACGAAATAGTGAGTGAACCACAGACGCTGGACATGGAGGCTACAGCCATACGAATCCACTGCAAGGAGGGGCACATTGTCATAATCGGAGCATACCACTCACCGAGCAGAACACTATACGAATTCGATATCGACCAACTACTCGCAACTGGAAACAAAGTAATCATCGGAGGCGATCTGAATTCAAAACATAACAGCTGGAACTCAAGAACAAACAACACGAGGGGTGAGCAACTCTTTGATCTCTTGGAACAGAGAAACATCGAAGTTTTGGGACAAACAGAGCCCACGCACATCCCGCACAACGCTAGACATCGACCAGACGTTATAGACATCTTTCTGGCAAAAAATGTAAACGGAATAAAGGAAGTAAAAACTAAAAACGAGCTATCCTCCGACCATTTACGAGTAATTCTGAAGATAGAGAAGTGGATCCCTCCCCACATGAAGCCAAAAATACATAAACAAACAGACTGGAATCGATTTACTAGAGCAGTGCACAGTAAAATCAAACCAAATTATAACGTCTCAACTGCAAACAAAGTAGATAAAGCTATAGAGCACTTCAACAAAAACGATACTTGAAGCAGACAAAAGAGCCAGCACTACGACAGTATACCGAAACTATCGACAAACAGAGCTCCCCGCCTTACTGGAGGACCTACGCTACTTGCGTAACCACTACCGGAAACTATGGCAGCAGTATCGCGACCCAAACGATAGACGGCAGTATCGAAACTACGCCAAACAACTACGCGAGAGAATACAAGAGAGAAGGTCGGAGAAATGGGAGGACAAAATGTCCAAACTAATGTTTCAAAACAGAGAGCCGTGGCAGCTTATAAGAGCACTCAAAGAACCGCGTCAAGCAAAATCAGCCATAGCAGGACCCGCGGGAACATGTTATCAACCATTAGCCAAAGCCGAAATCCTAGCTGAAACCTTTGCAGCACAGTATACGGTAGCTGACTACCAACTCACACTTGAAGAGCATTGGGAAAGTGAAGAGACGGAACGTCAAGCTCAAATCATTATGCAGGAACCGGCGGACGTCCCATCAGAGCTAACAACACCACGCGAAGTACGCCAAACAATCAAAGAGATTGCAAAAAACAAATCTCCAGGCCATGACAAAATCACAAATGAACATTTGAAAAAGCTACCAACAAAAGCCATAGTACTCTTAACAACAATCTACAACGCCTGTCTCCTCCAGAGCTATTTTCCTGCAGCCTGGAAGACAGCAAAGATAATAGCAATACCTAAGAGAGGCAAGGGCCCCAGACAAGCCAACAACTATCGCCCCATAAGCCTACTATCTTCAACATCGAAAATACTGGAAAGAATACTATTGAAAATAATAAAGTCCAGCCTCGAGGCGGAAAACACGATCAGGCCAGAACAATTCGGCTTCCAGAGCCGTGTCGCAGCAACAACCCAACTATTACGAATAACAGAAGAAATCACCGCAAATTTCAATCGCAAAAAGTCAACAGCAGCAGTATTTCTAGACATCGAAAAGGCTTATGACAAAATCTGGCATGCCAACTTGATAACGAAGCTAAAAAACGAAACAACAATTAAAAATTGTTACATAAAACTCATTGGAAACTACCTGAAAGATAGAAAATTCTATGTATCAACTGAAGGACAGAGATCGTCAACACACGTGATAGAAGCCGGAATACCACAGGGAGCCCCGATCTCTTCACCACTATTCAGTATATATGTTAATAAAATCCCAACACCACCCCACGTAAAGCTGGCACAATTTGCAGACGATACGGGCATGTATGTGATCGGGAACAGGCACGATTTAAACCTAACAAGGCTGCAAAGAGGTCTGGATGCATTCACCACATGGAGCAGAAAATACAAGGTGAAAGTAAATGCAATGAAATGTGCCAGCAAATATTTTACCAACAAAAGGCCACAACTAAACAGAGCTCTGACAATAATGGGCCAGGAAATCCAATGGGTTAATGAGCACAAGTATCTAGGGATAATACTAGATAAAAAACTACTTTATCGACAGCACATTCTCGATCGCCGAAAAAAAGGTCTAGCGGTAATAATGAACCTCTCTCCAGTATTATGCAGCAAGGAGCTCCGAACAAACACAAAACTCCGCCTATACAAATGCATAATCCGGCCCTTCCTCCTATATGGCTGCCAAATATGGGGTCTGGCTAGCAGATCGAATCTACAACACATCCAAAGATTACAAAACAGATGCCTCCGCATGATATACAACGCACCGAGGTACACACCTACAGCAACACTCCACAGGGAAGCAGAAATCTCCACAGTACAAGCAGAAATCATTAAACAAACTGAAAAATTTATAGAAAGACTAAATCAGACAAGAGACAATCCAAGAACAGAGACAATTGGAACAATAATGCCAAAGACGTGGCACAAGTACAGAGTGCCCCTCAGCATAATCCACAACCCAGTATGAACTGTGAAGAACAGTACACGAACACAGCAGGGGTTTTTACCAATAAGGTCATATCGAATGACCACAGCCCAGGTTTTTCCCCTGACAGAAAAAAACCATAAAAAGCGTCCCCAACGAATCAGACCCATAGAAGTAAAACTGTAAAGCAGTGGGGCTTCAGGCCAGCCAGGAGCACACGACCCCGACGCCGTTCCGGGCCTCCTAGTGAACCAGTCACGAATAGGCGCCGGATTCTTCTCCTAAAAGCAATGCCTCACGACTTTCAAAATCTGTCCATCAGCATAGAAGAACGCCACCTGATGGGGTCTGA
Source organism: Vandiemenella viatica (assembly GCA_031002005.1). Lineage (NCBI taxonomy): Eukaryota > Metazoa > Arthropoda > Insecta > Orthoptera > Morabidae > Vandiemenella > Vandiemenella viatica. Next base: position 23,914 of record JARYHS010013154.1, on the reverse strand, counting down.
ATGGATAACCACACCCTTGAAGGCCGAAGACTTCACTGCAGCGTATAATGAGGAGTATTGCGCACGGTGGAGGCGTCGTCTGAGACCATACAACACGGAGCAGTGGTCACTGAGTGTACTTATACACTTAGACCATGAACACAACTTCGTGTATGATCTCCCACGCACCTACAAGCTCTTAATAAATTGCCTGACGAGGAAGGAATGCAGCCATCTCGCCAAGCGTCGAATCATCAAGGGTCACGCAAGATGGCCAGAAGAATGGCCCGAGGCGCTGGTCTTCCCCACAATGTGGGCTGAGGACTTCGATTTACAGGAGTATATTGGAGTTCTCAAACGGCGCTTTCTTCTCATGCCATATGACGACCTGCAAGATGCACACCCAGCACCAGAAGAACAAGAAGACAGCGCTCAGGAAGAGGACGAGGAGCAGCCACCGGAGGAGGGGCCGGAACAGGGGCCGGTCCTTCCACTGATGGCACAGTACGACGGCGGATACTTGGAGCTTATTACAGAGCTCCAAGCCTTCACAGACGTAATCATCATCGCCATCCCAATCAAGGGCGGACTGAGGTTCATACCTCAACATCCGCAGCAGAAGACACTGCTTATCAAGTTCCTCGAGGCGTACGGGATAGAGTACGCCACTCAGCTGCCTAGGAGATCCGCCAAACTGGTGGTCCGTGGACTACCAGGCGACACAACCGAAGAAGCGGTAGCCGCAGGGCTAAACAGCTGCGGTATCGCTACTCAAGAGGTCCACCAGATGCGGCGACCAGGCACGGACGAGCGCATCCCTCTGTACACTGTCCAACCAGTGGATAAAGTACGGCGGGACCAGCGACCTTCGGAGCTGCTTGGACACATGGTGCGGCTGGAACCAAAGAGAAAGCCGCCTCTTCCACTGACGCAGTGTTTCCGGTGCAATAATTTCTGGCATCTAGCTCGAAATTGCACCGGAGAACAAAGATGCGTGAGATGTAGTAGAAACCACATGGTGGCAGACTGCCCGCAACCACGGGACGCAACAAAATGTTGCAACTGCGGAGCAACTACCCACGCAGCAAGCTGGGGAGGGTGCCCAGCCCGCCTCAGCCTCCGCCAGACCAAGTCCACGCCCCCCACCACCGAGCAGTAGCGACCCAGGCATCCGCGGAAGGAGTCACATCAGCGGCCCGCTGCGGACACAACCGGGGAAGCTCAGAGCGGTGCAGCGAGCCATAGGCGCACTCGCCGCCCAGATGCCGAGCGGGACGGTCGGGATCGGCGCTCCCGGCTGCCCCCTTCCTGCCACACCGAGAACGAAGCCAAGATGGCTGCTCTCCTACAAGCAGTCCAAGCCATACCGGCCCAAGTTGCTGCAGCCATCACGGCAGCTCTTACAAGCAGCATTACGGTTGCAAACCAGCAGCCGTAAATGAGCGAGCCGTTTTCCCCCTATTACCAACCAAATTTAAGCTCCCTATTCCTTTTTCTTTAATAAAACATTATTTTCTGTATAGTATTAAGTATTCCACTGGCTGAAAAGGGCCCGTCCGGCCCTACACCAGCCCGCCCCATGGGCTTCACCCAGAGGGAATAGAAAATTAAAAAAAAAAAAAATCATGTCACGTTAACGACGAAAGAAAGGAACTGAACAGGAAGAGAGAGGTTGTTGTTGTTGTTGTTGTTGTTGTTTTAGGGCACGTCGACGGCGGGGTCATTAGCGCCCTAACAATTACCAGCCTAAACTGTGGCTCAAAGTACTAAAATACTATCTGCATGGTCGACTGTAAAGGGGTCGACCATGCAGACAGCAAATAAAATAATTCACAAATATAAAACACAAGACAGTGCACCACCTGAATGGCTGTAAAGGGGCCATACAGGGTCCCAAAATAATTAAAAACACTACATCTCTCGCCGGCTGTATAGTGGCCAGCGAAAAGGAATTAAAAAATATAAAAATTAAAAACAATGCACATGGATGAGTAGCTGTAAAGAGGCCACCCACCCATCTTAAAACTAGGCCGATCTGCCTAAAATTTTAGGCACTAGACCGGCCAATACGCAAAATTTTAAAACACTCGCCACACTGCTGGTCTCATTGTTTAAAATAAGGCCAGATCGTTCGCCAGGCCAACGTCTGCCCTTAAGTCTAAAAACAAAGCACAATCAACTAAAATGTGTCGCACCGTCAGAGGTACGCCACAAGCATCACATACCGGAGGGTCCTCCCGGCGGAGGAGAAAACTATGTGTCAGAGGACAGTGCCCTATGCGGAGGCGAGTAAGGAGAACCTCATTACTCCTCGCCCGCTGGAAGGAGCTGCTCCACGGCTGAACGGTCGGTTTGACCAGCCGGAGCTTATTATGCTCTACCTCCAGCCACTGCCTCTGCCAAACGTCGGAAACAAATCTTTTCACCGCCGAGGCAAGGTCAGACTTTCGGGACCGGATCAAAGTCAATTAGGACCTTGTTGCAGGCTAACTTGGCAGCTTCATCAGCTGCCTCGTTCCCCCTGATTCCCACATGACCAGGTACCCAGCAGAATACGACCTCCTTTCCAGAAGATTGGAGGGATCGGAGGGTGTCCTGTATGTCCTGGACAAGACGATCTGCTGGGTACATGCTTCCCATGGCCTGGATGCAGCTGAGGGAATCACAGCATATGATGTACTTCATGCTGCGACTTACTTTCATATGCTGGAGCGACTTTAACAAGGCGTAACACTCTGCAGTGTATACGCTGCAATAGCTATTCAGTTTGTAATTATAAGTCGCTCGAGGGAACACTACAGAGCAGCCAACTCCGTTAGCCTGCTTAGACCCATCCGTGTATACCGGGGTAAAATCGTGATGCTGGTTTAAAACATCCGTAAACATACTGATAAAAGCATTGTCATTGGTAAACAGCTTGTTGTACCTGGACAATTCTAAAATAGTTTTGGGCCTCCTTAAAATCCAGGGAGGAGATTTACTCCAACCCTGGTGATAAAAAGGGGGCATCTCAAACCCATACTCCTCCATAATAGCCTTTGTGCGTAAGCTAAACGGTTTGGTTGCTCTTAAGCGGTTGGTATACAGTCGTTCGTAGTTTGGGCGAATTACTACATCGTACACGGGACTAGCTGGTGTTGTGGCAATATGCAAGTAGTGTCGCACCATGAGGAGGCGCCGGCGGGTGGAAAGCGGTGGCTCGCCTGACTCAGCACAGATGCTGATAATCGGACTGGTGCGGTACGCACCGGTTGCGAGCCGGATTCCTGCATGATGGACACTGTCTAAAATGCGCAGATAACTGTCCCGTGCCGAACTGTATACTATACAACCGTATTCAAGCCGCGACCGCACAAAGGCTCTATAGAATTGTAGCAGGCAGGAGCGGTCAGCACCCCATGACCTGCCACAAAGGCACTTTAAAATATTGAGGGCTTTTAGGGCTCTAGCTATCACATCTTTTAGATGTGGTAGCCAGCTTAACCTACTATCAAATATGAGGCCTAGAAAACGAATATTATTAATAAAAGACAAAACGGTGTTCCTCAGGGTAAGACGAGGTTCTGGTAAAAGGCTACGAGATCGACTAAAAAGTACGCACTGGGTTTTCTCAGGAGAAAATCGAAACCCAGTTCGCACTGACCACTCATCAAGCCTGTTCAGCGCGAGCTGCAACTGCCGCTCAGCGCTTCTCAGACTAGATGATGCACAAAAAATTAAAAAATCATCAACATATAAGGAGAACCGTATCGGACTCCTTATTATAGTTGAGATGCTGTTTATCGCAATAGCGAAAAGAATAACACTTAAAATTGAACCCTGAGGAACACCATTTTCCTGGATAAAAACATCTGACACTTCCTTACCGACTCGGTACCGGAAGCAACGCTGAGATAAAAATGACTGTATGAAACGGGGTAGATTTCCCCTAAAACCCCATTCATGGAGTTGTTTTAAAATACCATACCGCCAGGTAGTATCGTAGGCATTATCGATATCAAAGAACACGCCAACAAGATGTTGGTTGCGAATAAAGGCATCCTGTATCGCCGCTTCCAGCAGGATCAGGTTGTCCAAGGTGGAACGGAACTTCCTAAATCCACACTGGAAGCGACTCAATAGTTTTCGGGATTCAAGACACCAGACAAGGCGGCGGTTAACCATCCGCTCTAGCGTCTTCCCGACGCAGCTTGTTAAGGCGATGCTACGATAACTACCTGGCAACATTTTGTCTTTCCCTGGTTTTAAAATGGGTATTAGCGTTGCTTCCTTCCACGAGTCGGGGAAGTGTCCTTCGGTCCATATATCGTTAAAAATACCTAGAAGGTACTCTTTAGCACCTTTGCTGAGATGCCTCAGCATCTGGTACTGGATCAGGTCGGGTCCTGGTGCTGTGTCCTTGGTCCCGTTTAGGGCGGACTCCAACTCCCAAAATGTAAAAGGGGAGTTGTACACCTGGAAATCCGGCGACTCGAAGCTAAGATTGTGTCTTTCTGCAGCAGTTCTTCGTTGCTGGAACCGAGGTTCCAGCCTGGCAGTGGAAGTGATAGCAGCGAATGACTCTGCCATCAACTGCGCTATGCTTCGTTCGTCGGTGACTACACGCCCCTGATCCAGTAATCCAGATACTGGTGGGCGGGAGCACCTTCCAGATATACGGCGGATTGACTCCCATACCTTTGTTGATGAAGTGGAACGGTTAATGTTGCTCACAAAAGTCTGCCATGATCTTCTCTTGCTCTCCTTAATCACTCGACGCGCCTTTGCTCTGGCAACTCTGAACGCCGCAAGGTTGTCAGGTGTCGGTTGCAACCTGAAACGGCGCAAGGCTCGCCTGCGGCCCTGAATGGCTGAACGACATTCATCGCTCCACCAAGGGACTGGCGTTCTTCGCGGCGTTCCTGAGTTGCTAGGCATCGAAATATCAGCTGCCCTGTGAATAACTTCGGTGAAGTGTTTCACCTTTTCTTCAATATTCTCACACTGGTGGAGAGTAACGGAACGGCTATAGAGCTGCCAATCAGCTCTGCTGACATTCCATTTGTGGTCGATAGTTCTTTCTCCACGGCCGAGCTCCACGTGCAGCCGTATCGGGAAGTGATCGCTTCCATGAAGGTCACGATCCACTTCCCAGCGCACGGAGTCCGCAGTGAAGGAGAGCAAAGAGAGAGATCAATGGCAGTGGACGTACCGGTAGCAGTAGTAAAGTGAGTCATTTGGCCGGTATTAAGGACACATACGTCCTCTCGCTCCAATAATCTACAGATTTCCCGGCCTCTGGGGCAATCGGTGGTCGACCCCCACAGCACACTGTGCGCGTTGAAGTCTCCTAGCAGGAGAAAGGGCCGGGAAATTTGCCGCAATAGATCAGCCAGTTGACCAAAATCAACAGGTGACCCCGGCGGTAGATATAACGAGCACACTGTCAATTGTACCGGTCCATGAATTTTGGTAGCTACTGCCTGTAGGTTAGAGGTGAGAGCAACAGGTTCGGAGTGAACTGTGTTCCGAACAAACACAGCCACTCCCCCCTTAGCTCGATCACCCTCGGTATCATCCTTCCGGTAAATATTATAGCCTCTTAGCACAGGTTGGTGCGTTGGTCTGAAGTGTGTCTCTTGGAGGCAGAGACACAAAGGATCAGACCGTGCTAAGAGCTGTAACTCCTCTTTGTGAGCCATAAAACCGTTGATGTTCCACTGGAGTATGGGAGCCATCCTACCGATTTAATTTTACCCGCCCCGGTTCGGGTGGGTCATCGGTCGCTGTATGCTGGGGAACGGGACCAGCCTCGTCCACCAGCATCTCAATTTCTTCCTCCACGGAAGCAGAGACAGACATCTCCGACCCAGAGGACTCCTCAAATCCCTCCCCATCCTTTTTCTTTTTCTTCCTCTGCTTCTTCCCCTCCCTATTGCTGGGCAGTCTGGGGGGAGACGAAGAGGGGGACTTAATAAACTGGGTCGGGTCTGTCTGTCTAAATTTCCGACCCCGGATCTTCTGATCACCTCCATTAACAGATGTAGCAGATGGTAGTGCCACAACTGTCAAAGTTCGGGGTGGAATTGGAGGTGGCGCAACTCTGACACTTGATGCTGGTGGTGGTGGACTTTCAGTGACTGCTGCTGGTGTGGTTGAGGTCGCAGACGTTCTACTACCGACGTCCGCGGTCTTCGATGTTACGACCTTCGCGGGTTTTGCACCGCATTTGCATTGGCATGAGCACGTTGTGCTGGTGCTCATATCTGCAACGGACGTCTGGGTAGCAGTAGTTTGTTTCCTGACGGGAACTGAAGCCATCTTAGCAAAACTAGTTGCAAAAATTGGAGCGGCGAGCGACTTGGCCTTCTTTTTAGCTTCCCCATAGGGAATCCGCTCTTTGGTCTTCAGTTCCTGTATCTTGCGCTCTTCAAGATACACTTGACACTCCCTACTCCAGGCCGGGTGCGATCCGGAGCAGTTGACGCACACCTGTGGTAGCGTACAACTGACACCCGGCTCATGTGCCCCCTTGCCGCATTTACCACAGGTGGGGCTTGCCCTTACATGACGCCGTCGTATGTCCGAACCGCTGACACTGAAAACAGCGCATCGGGTCCGGAACATACGGACGGACGTTAAGATTTATGTAGCCTGCTTTGATATTCTTTGGTAGTACTGGAGTGTCAAACGTCAGGACGAAGGTGGCAGTCTTTTCAATACTGCCATTAACCCTTCGCGTAATCTGACGTACCTCAACCACTTTATGATCTTCCCACTCCTTAACAAGTTCCTCGGTTCCCATGTCAATGATGTCACGACAGGTGACTACGCCCTTAGAACAGTTCAGCGTTTTATGGAGTTCGCAAGTAACCGCGAACTCCCCGAGTTTCACACAGTTAAGTAGTGTGTTAGCCTGCCGACTGGTGGTTGTTTCCAGCAGCAGTGTCCCGTTCCTCAGCTTCTTTACAGAGTTTAGGGTCCCTACGAGACCCTGTAATCCTTTTTGGATATAAAACAACGACACTTTTTCGAATGATCCTTCCTTCCTTATCATTACAACAAAGGCGTTCGCAATCGAACATACCTTTCCGTTACTCTTAGTTTCTGAAGCGGGGGGGCTATCAACCCTCACCCGCTTCTTAGAACTGGGTGTATTTATTTTAGCCTGCGGCACACCCGTACCGCAGTGTTTGGTGGTTTTTGTGGAAGACTTAATTTTGGTCCCACGAGTAAAACCAGTTTAAAAAGAAGCGCTAATACAACAGGGGTGCGCAGGTGCCCCTGAGGTTGTACGTTAGCGAGTGATCTGCCTCTCACCCATGCACCTCCTCGGCACGTATCCGACCTTGAGGTTAAGGGTTTTTTTATAGAGGTTTGTACCGTCCTCGCGATCCGGGCGATGAAGCCAAGATCCCCGTTCTCCTAGGCACACAACGTTCCACCGTCACGCCCTACGGTGGTCGTTGAAGCATGGTAGGAGTTTACGGTGTGGGAAACTTGCGGCGCTCACAAGTTTCCAGCTCGGGCACCGCGGGTTCGCCAAACCCGTACCTGGCACTTGCGTACCAGGCCCCTGCGGGTGGAAGAGAGAGGAGTGTTATTGTACTGTACAAGGATGATATTTTGGTGACGACGAAGCGTGGTTATATTGGACATTGTATGGTTTATTGTTTAGGACTAGTGCTTAGTGACTACTTGGCATTACTTTGGAACCCGGGGATACCTAACGGTGACAACAAGCGTTCCAATTGTAAGCCTCACCGACCTCAACGGCGACGACCCGGCGTAACTTAAATGATGCAGAGTGGAAAAGCACGTAGCGGTAAGGACGCAGATGAATCCAGCTCATACCGCGGTAATGGATGACAACCATTGGCAGCTAGACTATGGAGAAGAAGAGGAGTCACCGTTACTGACAGTTAAAAGTAACAGAAAAGACAGCACCAAGAAAAGAAAACTAGAAAAGACTGAAAACCTATAAAAACCGTTGCTGCTAAGCAACAGATTTGAGCCACTGAGTACGGAACCGTGTGAAAGCCAGGCTGATGTTCAAATGGATGACGTACCTACTCAACCAACAGTAACCTAAGTCTGCTGATAACATTCTACCACCAGTAGTGATCATGCACACAGACAACTTTCGTGCAATGAATGTCACAATTAAAAACCATCTCCAAGGAAACTTGAAAGTCGTCTATCGAGGAGAAACGCTGAAATATCACGTGGAAAACCTACATGATTACCATATCCTTGTGAAATTTCTCAATGAAAACTATTTAGAGTACTTCACGTACCAGATGCCTGAAAACAAACTACTACAGGTTTTGATAAAACGTTTACCCTCTACAGTTACGGCAGAAGAAGTCAAGGAAGAACTAATCGTACTAGGATACAATGTTATCTCAGTGCATCAGTTCAAGAAAAGAGACACTAGCAACAGGGAACTAATCCCCTTGCCAACTTTCCTCGTATTGCTGAAACCTGGAATTTCGTCTGAAAAAATTTATGACCAAAAATCACTAATTTATACCAAGATACAAGTAGAACGATATCGCAACAGACTTGGACCTCCACAGTGCCAAAGGTGTCAGCGTATCGGACACACTGCACGATAGTGTCAATTGGCTTATCGTTGTGTGAAATGCGCTAACCTGCACTCCACAAACCAGTGCACACTTCCAGATAACCAAAGGGCCACCTGCGCAAACTGCGGTGGCAACCATGCTGCATCATGGAAAAGGTGCAGCATATACCAAAATGCCCTACGACCTCCAAAACCAAAAAGTCAGAGAAACATTGAACAAGAAAAATACAACAGACAACAGCCTCCAGCTAGTACAAGCAACCAGTGGCAAGCTCAACCACCGGTGGGTAACAGATACCGGCACCAAGCAGCAGAAGGACCACAGGACTCGCAGCGACGCTTTAACCGGAAATCATACGCTGATGCAGCTGCAGGACGGAACATGCATCTAATGCACAACGAAAACTCAAACAGAGAAGGAAACAACCCGGACAACGAAGAAGGGCTAACAGATTGCTTTCACTAGTTCATATACAAGTTCAAACGGATGGTACAAAAAATGAAGACAGCAAGAGGAACCATGGAGAAATTACTTATATTTGATGAATGCGTTCTGTCCTTTCTGGAATAAAAATGGATCGACTCAGCAATGTAGAACATCAGACAAATATAGTCATATGGAATGCAAACGGGCTAAAATGTAAAATAAACGAGTTAATCGACTTCCAAAAGCGACAAAGCATAACCATTTTTCTGACTACCGAAACGCATCTACGACAGGATAAAAATGCCTGGAATGCACATCTACAGAAATGACAGAGTGGGTGCTCGAGGTGGAGGAACAGCCATCTTTATTAAAAATAACATCACGCATCAACCAATCCAAAACCTTCCACTAATTGAAATAGAGGCAACAGGAGTATCTATATTTGCAAAAGGGGGCAAAGTCAATGTCTTCGCAGCTTACCTTGCTCCAAACAGAATGCTCATAGATCAAAATCTTGACACATTGCTTTCTACAGGCTCCAGAATCCTCATAGGCGGAGATCTAAATGCTAAACACCAAGCTTGGAACTCTATAAGATGCAACAGGCATGGAGAACAACTACTTGAACTAGCTGACCTACGCAACATATCTATCTTTGCGCCGTCGCAACCTACGCATATTCCCGCCAATCCAAGATATCAACCAGACATCCTGGATATAACAATTACAAAAAACATCAGCCATCCCCTTACCATCGAAACAATTCAATATTTGACGTCAGACCATAATCCCGTTGTGCTGAAGCTCGGAAACTGGCTGGGCGATGGTGAAAAACCTAAACAGGAAAAACAAATCAATTAGGCTCACTACACAAGATTAGTCCACAACCATATCAGAACAGCCCATAACGTCGCGTCCCCGGAACGAATTGATATGGCAGTGAAACATCTAGAGGAAGTAATCTCCCAATCCGCGTAGAAACCGTCAATACAAACTTACACCTACAACCCAAATTACGACGGACTGCCACCTATCCTCGAAGACATTCGCCAACTAAAGAATCATCACAGAAAACAGTGGCAACGCTATACGGATCCTAGAGACCGGAGGGAATACCAACGACTCTCACGACAGCTGACTAATAAAAGAGAGGAGGACTGAACAATGGGAGGATCGCATGGCAATCCTTACGTTAAAGAAGAGAGATGCCTGGAAATTAATCCGAGCTATTAGACAACCCAAACAACCAAAACATTCTATAACTGGACCAGATGGACCATGCTTCTCCCCTCTGGCCAGAGCCGAAGTACTTGCAGAAAACTTTGCCACCCACTATTCACTACCAGCCACGGAAAAAAACCACCCAAGAAATCGAAGAAACTACGATAATAGAAGAAGCCGCCAGAGAAATAATGGAAACACCAGTAGAAGAATTCGCAGATCTGATAACACCTCGAAAAGTAAAGAAAGCAATACAAAAACTGAACGCCTACAAATCCCCAGGGCCCGACAACATCAACAACCTACACCTCAAAAACTTACCCACAAAAGCAATAGTACTCATGACCAGGATTTTTAATGCATGCCTGTTAAACAGTTACTCTCCTGAACGGTGGAAACTGGCCAAAGTGATCGCAATTCCGAAAAAGGGGAAAAATCCACCACTACCAGGTAGCTACAGACCCATCAGCCTCCTATCTTCCGTATCGAAAATATTTGAAAAACTCATACTCACGAGGATGAACAAAACCCTTGAAAGAGACAAAATTATCCGACCAGAACAACCCAAAGCATCCATAACATGTCAGCTGCTAAGGATCGTAGAAAATATCACGCACGGATTCAACATGAGCAAATAAACAGCTGCAGTCTTTCCTGACGTTGAAAAAGCGTTCTATAAAGAATGGATTCCGAACCTAATCGTCAAACTGCGAACTCAAACAATGTTACAGCATAGCCTGGTAAAGCTGATTGGTAACTACTAAACAGGACGCAGATTTTATGTCTCCGTAGACGGACAACGTTCTGCAATATACAACATAGAAACAGGAGTCCCTCAAGGAGCTGTTTTGTCACCTATGTTTTTTTAATATATACGTCAACGACATGCCTTCTGGTGAACATGTTCAACTCGGTCAGTACGCCGACGACACCATGCTATACACCAACGGCAATAAGCACGACGTAAATATAAGAAGGCTACAGAACGCATTAGACGACATCGCCACATGGAATAGACGCAATAAAATAAAAATAAACGCTGAGAAGTGCGCAGCCATGTACTTTACAAAAAAGAGGCCGATATTACAACAAAACATTACCTTCATGGACAAACCCATCAAATGGAACGCTACGTATAAGCATCTTGGGATAATACTTGACAATAAACTTTCATTCCGACAACATATCCTAGATCAAAAAAGAAACGGACTAGCAATCTTCTTAAACCTGAACCCAATCTTGAAGAGCACCGAAATGACGCAGGCAACCAAACTGAGAATTTACAAAACCATTGTCATTCTAACTCTACTATATGGATGCGAAGTCTGGGGCATGGCATCTAACACCAATGTTTTACATATCCAACGACTGCAAAACAAATTTCTACGAGCCATACTTAACGCTCCCTACAGCACCAGAATCACAGAACTACATGAAGCTACATCCATTTTGCCCATAAAAAGTGCAATAGTCAACAAAACAGAACAACTAATTAAGAGAATAGGACAATTAGAAACTTATACGATCGCTACAAAAATGTAGGAACTTACGCACCTAAACGACGGCATAAATACAGAGTACCACTTAGTATAATAATGGAGGCAACGTAACCAACTATTTAAAGAACAGAAAAGGTTCCAAATAAGAACTTCATCGAAGTTCAAAACCTGGTTTTCCCCTTAAGCGAAAAAACGAAATTGAGAATCACAAAACCCACCCAGCTTAAAAAGGAAGTTATGCTATCTTTATATATAAAGATGAATGTATGTTTGTTTGTTTGTTTGTTGGTTTGTTTGTTCTTCATACAAATCCACAGTTTTCATCCGATCTCGATGAAACTTTGCACACTTATCCTTTGAAACAAGGAGAAAAATACTGTCTACATTTGGTTGAAAAATTATCTGTATAAATAACACATGTTGTCTCATAACTTCGAAATACGGCGATAGACAGACACGTTGGATATGGACGTCTCCGTACCGTGTTTCCGTGTAGTGGACTGGCAGCTCAGTGCTTAATGCGCTTGCTTACGAACGTCGTGGTCTCCGGTTCAAATCTCCGTGGAGGGTAAGATTTTTAAAAATTGTTTTTCATCGTAAGAATCAGGCCTGGGCCGTAGGTTATTCGGATTGAATGTTAAACTGTACATATTAGAAAGTTAGGGGTGCAATGCGAGGCAAATCGTAGGTAGTCTTGCAATGTTGTAGGTATACACTTTTTTACGTTATAATGATCCCTCAGGTGTTGTTCGCAGTCAGTGTGTGAGTGTGAACCACAGTAATATTATCATAAATTCGGAAGTAAGTCTCTGTCTTTTTGTTACGTTTTGACGACTAAATGGCTATATCGTTATGATGGAATTGTGTAAGGAAAGCTGTATGAAGGGCACAGGATATCTTTTCCAGTATGATTAACAGTTGTAGTCACGAAATTTTGAGATCTTATTGAATAGTGACAATAATATGTTGGAAATTGATTCTCTTCAAGCGGCAGGTTAGACGGTAGAATGATATAGTGATAGCTTTCCTGTCATATTATGCCGACTCGATATTGTTTGGGACCAATCCTTCGTTACCTACAACTTTCTATATTTAATTCTGGCAAAAAAAAAATCTTAATCCACGCGTACGAAGTCGCGGGTACGAGGCTAGTCTAATATATAGCGGGACTTCACAACAAGCCAAAAGGCAGCGAAAAAAATAAATAAAAAAAAAATAAATAAAAAAATAAATAAAATCATGTCACATTGTTGAGTGAGATTGCTTTCGACGCTGATTCGTGCTAGTTGGATCTTTAACTAGCAGTGTTGCCAATTTTAGGCCGTTAAGTTTACTCGTGCTACTATTATTTGTTGCTTCAACGCCTATAGCTATCGACGTCTCTAGTCAAGAGAAAGAGAAAAATTCTTTCCTGCGTCTCACGCAGGAAAATCTGCAAGATCGTCGTTCTAAAGATTCTTGCTTCTTCGCACAATAGTTTTTCTTCGTCCTCACAGTCTACGATCAGCTTTCGTCGAGCCTGCTGCTGCCGTTCCTGCTTCTACAGATTCTGTTCGGGCACGTCGAGATCTCCAAATCACCTGATCTCTCATTATTTCACAACTACTCATTTCATCCGAAAGCTTGTTAGGGACATCTGCGCTCCAGGGACCCGTCGTTGACGGTCATCCCGCGGGCTGCTCTGAGTAGGGTGTCTCCGGGGTTGTCGAACCTTACGGTGACAACCTCAGCACCGGCGACACACGCGACGCAAACCACACGCTACACTTTCACCATGACATCCCAGCATCCTTCCCAAAACTACTCCGACGCCCTTAAGGATAGGACTCCACCACCCTCTTCAACTCGCCAAAAGGCCTCTAAGATAAAGCTCCCTGTAAATATTTCAATTCAAATTCTTCATGCAACGAAGAAATCTAAACGAATCGACCCTCCACTCCTCCCATCCCCGCTCCCTCTGAACCTATGGACTTCTCACTTGGATCACTATCCATTTCACAACAATCTCCCCCTCACCTCCTCCATCATAGAGGCCTTACATCCGTCCACACCTATTTTGTAATCAACATCCCTTCTCAAATAACGCAAAAAGAAATAGCCACAGCCTTCCGCCATTATATTCAAAAACCAATAAACTACCTCAAGATCACACGTGCCTCTCTCATTGTCAAGAGCCCTTGCGCTTACCTCACCAGTCTGATCAAGACCCAGCTTTCCACTGCATTTAATACAAAAGTCTCTGTAACATACGCTCCTCCTCGTTTCACTATTCCACAACCTCTCCGTTCGCCTACTTTCTCAGTTGTGGTTAAGGGAGTGGACTTAGTGCTTGTCCAATTTCTTCTTCGGAAATGTCCAACAGAGCAAAATCTTGAGATTATTAAAGTATTCCGAATCAGATCTAGACAGACCAACAAACCTACGATGATGATGCGTATTATCACACCCAACAAATATGTAATAGATCAACTTCTGGAAGAGGGCTTCTTCTTCCAGATGTTTCGGTACCGCACCGAGCCATCTCATCCTCCACCTCCATTGACAGCACAATGTTCCCACTGCCTCAGTTACGAACATCCTTCCATTTCATGCACAAAACGGACCCCTACAAGTACCCACTGCGGTGGCGATCACCCCATTATCAGATGTACCCAAAAAGAAGCTCCCCCAAAATGTACTAACTGTTCCGGTCCTCATAACGCCACATCTAAAAAATGGCCCAAAAAACCTAAGGAAGCAATAGCACCGAATATGACAGCAAAAATTAAATGCCAAGACGTCCCTCTTCCTATACATGAAACTATTGACTCTGAAATGGTGGACGACCTAACCTTAAAAGACGATTTAATCAGACTATTAATTACCGTACTTGCTAACCTATTTCAGCACCGAAAACAAGATATCATCAAACTCATGAAACAATAGTCCCGACATTTTCTAAATAGAACTGTTAAAATTAGTCAAGAAAACAACCAACTACACGTCACAGTTAGCAAACTACCTCCTCCATTCTACCTCTCCCGACAATGCCGAGTGAAGCCTTACGTTTTTTCTACGTGAACATTGGTGGATTCTGTAATAAAAGAACTCTTCTCCACACATCAGTTATCAAGCATGACTCTCATATAGTAGCCGTGGCTGAAACCTTTGCTTCTCCCTCATCCCCTTTAAAAATTTCAGGGTATACAACCTTTCGAAGAGATCGGCCAGACAATGCAAGGGGTGGTGTTGCCATTTTCACTAAATCTTCAATCTCTGCCACACATGTCTCCCCTCCTGCTCAGTTCTCTTGCCTTGTTGCCGTTCAAGTCTTCCACAAAAATTCCCCTCCTCTTCTTGTAGTTTGCTTATACTCCCACCCACAAGATCCTCTTCCTGTTGAATTTTTAAAATATCTTTCCTCATTTATAATTTTTATAATTCTGGGTGATTTTAATGCTCGGCACACATCCTTCGGAAATCACGCCTGTAATTCCAAAGGCCTTGCCCTGTTTGACTTCATCCTTTCCGAAAATATTTGCCATCTTTCCACAAACTCTCCCACACTTGTTTCCGTTCACGGCACATCATCCCCTGACCATGGGCTATATAGTCCTTCATTCAATGATACCCTATCTACAGCACGCCTCGGAGACTCCATTACCAGTTACCATATTCCCATCACGTTTTCGTCTTCTTTCCACAAAGTAAAGTCGTCCCCTCTATTTCGCATCGTTAAAAACTACTCAAAAGCTAACTGGTCAAAATTCCGTTCTACTATATCCGAGTCTCTTCTTCGGCCGTTTCACATCAGAAATTCTTCAGACAATGACTATCTTTGTTCAGAGTTCGAGAGAACCTTCCAGACTGCGATACATTCAGCAATCCCGAATCACAATTTTTTTCCATATAAGCCAACGCTGCCACCCTCCATGCTCCCTCTCATCCGCATGAAACGCCGACTTAACCGGCAGTTAAAACATAATCATTACCCATCACTCAGGAGTGAATGGAACAGACTTAATGCAACTATTAGACGAAAGGTAGCACTTCACCGACAACAACAGTGGGAGCAGACTTGTGCTACTCTTGAATACAAACGAGGTGGTCTTTATTGGAAACGGTTCAAAATCCTTACAGGACAATACCCTTCTCCTTCCCACCCACTGACTGTCACCAACATTACATCAACATGTGATTCTGATAAAGCCGACATGTTCGCGGAAACGATGAAACCCGCCCAAATCATTTTGATACAGAAACCTAAAAAACCGCTCCATAACCCTCTCTCATATCGTCCCATCTCTCTTTTACCCGTTCCTGGAAAAATCTTTGAAAAAATCCTTCAATCACGCATCCTCCGTTTCGCCAACTCACTGAACTTAATACCACAATTTCAGGCCGGATTTCGCCCTCATCATTCAACATCTGATCCCCTACTTGCATTAACATCCGACGTCACCAAATCTCTAAACGCAGGTCATGCAACATTCGCCATATTTCTGGATATAGAAAGGGCTTTTGACAAGGTGTGGCACGATGGACTTATTTACAAACTTTCTACCTTTGGCTTTCACCCCACTTTTCTTCAACTCATTCAAAATTTTTTACTTGCCAGATCAAAATTCATGATATCCTTTCTTCCCCTTTCACTCCTCAGGCCGGCGTACCGCAAGGCGCCGTGCTCTCTCCCATACTTTACATATTGTATACTTCTGATAACCCTAGACCTATCCTGCAATCTGAACCTATGGCACTATACGCAGACGACACCGCTTACTGAAGTTCACGTCGTAATACATTATTTCTTAACCACCGCGCAAATGGATATCTAACGACACTTGAAAATTATTTTAAAAAGTGGCGGATTAAACCTAACCCCACAAAAACTCAATCAGTCTTATTCCAACATAGACATAAGACTTCCACTCTCTACCAGTCCGAATCAAATTTAAAAGTTAAAATCTGGAATACAAAAATCACTATATCCCCTTTTGTAAAATATTTAGGCATATACCTGGACAAAACCCTCAACTTCAATCAATATTTCAAATCCCTAACACAGAAGCTATATTCCCGCACTAACCTTCTTAAATGAATCCGACCAAAACTATCTTTCAACTCCCAACCCACTTTACTTTTCACCTACAAAATGTTTGTCCGCCCCATCTTGGAGTATGCCGCCCCTATTTCCTCTCTCCTCCCCCTCTCCAAAATTGAGCATCTCGAATCTCGTGAGCGTCGTATCCTTCGTAACATAATTCGTCTGGATCACACCAGTCCATCTGCTTTGGTTTACTCAATATCCAAACTAGAACCACTTCGGAATAGACTATTTTTGCTCAGACTGAAATAGGTCAACGCCTTCTTGCAAACCGCCCCAATCTCCTTACCTTACTCACTACGAAACTTATAAACCATAAACGCCCCAAGCAAAAATGTATATATCCTTCTCACATAAAAGCCCTCTCAGTTTTAGAAGAATGCAGTGATGAAGACACCAGAAAACATTTCTCACATCTAATGTCGCAGGCACTGCCCAAACATTGCAGTCCATTTATACCGAATACTTCTAAGCATTAATAGTCTAAAACCATTACCGTTGTTGTTGGAAGCATTAATAGTCTAAAACCATTACCGTTGTTGTTGTTGTTGTTGTTGTTGTTTGAGGGCGCGTCGACGGCGGGGTCATTAGCGCCCTAACAATGAATGGCTTAGCAATGTGGCTTAAAATCCAAGTTCTACCGTCTGAATGGCCGACTGTAGAGGGGTCGGCCACACAGACGGCAAATCGAGTAAAATGCTAAAATGTTGGCTGTAAAGGGGCCATTAAAATACAAACATCACAGCTCATGTCCGGCTGGCTGTAAAGAGGCCAGCCACACATAAAAACTTAAATCTAATAGTTAAACAAAAACAAATGATATAAAACAAAACAAGAGTTATGTAGAATACATGGATGAGTGGCTGTAAAATGACCACTCATCCACCTTAAAATATTAGGCCGGTCTTCCCAAAATGTTTGGGATAAGACCACCCATAACACAGAATTTTAAAACTTTAGCCACATTGCTAGCTTCATTACCTAAAATAAGGGACAGATCATTAGCTAGGCCAACCAGTTAAAAAATGATTAGCTGGCTGGCTGTACAAGGGCCAGCCATATAAGCAATGTCACAAGTAAAATCAGTACTTGGATTGGTGGTTGTAAACGGCCACCAATCCAATTTAAAACCTAGGCCGATCTTCCCAAAATTTTTGTGACAAGACCGGCCTAGCAACAAAACTTTTAAACCTTAGCCACGTTGTCACGATCATCGTTTAAAATAAGGGACAGATCGTTGGCCAAGCCAACGTCTGCCCTTAGATCTAAAAACAATACACATTCAGTTAAAATGTGGCGTACCGTCAAAGGTACGCCACAAGCATCACATTCCGGAGGGTCCTCTCGGCGGAGAAGAAAGCTGTGCGTCAGAGGACAGTGCCCTATTCGGAGGCGAGTAAGGAGAACCTCATCCCTCCTCGCCCGCTGGAAGGAGCTGCTCCACGGCTGAACGGTCGGTTTGACCAGCCGGAGCTTATTATGCTCAACTTCCAGCCACTGCCTCTGCCAAACATCAAAAACAAATCTCTTCGCCGGCGAGGCAAGGTCTGACTTTGGGACCGGTTCAAAGTCGGTTCTGACCTTGTCGCAGGCTAACTTGGCAGCTTGATCAGCTGCCTCGTTACCTCTGATTCCCACATGGCCCGGTACCCAGCAGAACACCTCCTTTCCACGAGATTGAAGGGAAAGGAGGGCGTCCTGGATGTCCTGGACTAGACGATCTGCTGGATACATATTTCCTATGGCCTGAATACAACTGAGGGAATCACAGCATATGATGAACAACTTATCGCGCATTACTTTCATATGCTGGAGCGACTTCAACACGGCATAGCATTCGGCAGTGTAAACGCTGCATCTGCCGTCCAACTTGAATGTGTAAGTCGCTCGAGGGAACACTACGGAGCAACCAACTCCGTTAGCCTGCTTAGACCCATCCGTATATACCGGCGTAAACATGTGATACTGATTTAACATTTCTCTAAATACATTAATAAAAACACTGTCAGCGGTACACAGTTTATTATACCGAGACAACTCTAAAATTATTCTGGGCCTCCTTAAAAGCCAGGGAGGAGATTTACTCCAACCCTGGTGATGATGAAAGAGCAAATCAAACAGTTATAACTACAGGCTTACAAGTGTTCAATGTCAGCACCTCCCATCACACGGCACACATCATGTCGATAGCCCATTTCTTCCCACACGTTGATTAGTGTTTGTGGTGTAATTGTTGCAATAACTGCCTCAATCTTGTTTCTTAGGTCGAGTACGTCAGCTGGTAGTGGAGGCACATACACACGAGCCTTTATGAACCCCCACAAGTAGAAATCACATGGCGTCAGATCGGGAGAGCGTGGAGGCCATGCGAAACAAGCTGTCAATCGCTTACGTCTTTATGCCAGTGAGGCGGTGCACCATATTGCTGCCAAATGAAGTTATTTGTGTCGTCTTCTATCAACTGGGGAAATTGTCGATATCAGAAGCGGGGGGAAGGGGGGGGGGCTATCACCCCTCACCCAATTCTTGGAACTGGGTGTATTTAAATTATGCTGCGGCACACCCGTACCGTAGGTTTTTTTTTTTATGATAGCCATGTCTGAGGTCATCATAACTTGTACTGTATATTGTTTCTAAATATCATTCTCTCTTGCTATTAACTCTGAGATGGATTTAAAATTAAATACACAATTGTTTGCTAGCTCATGATGGCTAATTGTACCTCTGAGCGTTGCTTTTATGGTTTTGCATATTTGTAGACGGTAAATTCGCTCAGACTTGTAATCGCCAATGATAAAAAAGTAAATGTCATATTGTGACAGTTTTCCTGTATTCCAAAAAGCGTTGATATGCTTGCAAAAATCCATATTTTAACTCCTTCATAAAATCAGTTTTAAACATCCTTTATTAATCTTAAAAATAATTTATAAATATTAACCATACATAATCATGCCCACCAAGTCCCCATTACTACAATATATCAGAGGTGGGATAGGAGTGCATGCTACCTCTCGGGAAACACAAATTTGAATCTAGTTCCTTAACTGCTAGACCAGCCTGACTATTTATCGTTATACACAGACGGAAAAAAAAATCCCAACACCAAGAAAAAATTATTGTAGAGTAATGAAATTTGGACAATGCATTTGTCAAGTTAACATGTTTAATTGATTAAATTTTCAAGATCACAGGTTAATTTAAGCTCAAGAAAATGCATTTCAAATGTGAAATACTGTTAAATTAATAGCCGGTGTAACCTCCAGAATTTTGATGCAAGCCTGCAAACGTGAATGCATTGTGTCATACAGGTTTCGAATGTCACTTTGTGGTATGGAGTTCCATGCTTGTTGTACTTGTGCTGTCAATACTGGGACGGTCAGTGCTGGCTGTGGATGATGCTGGAGTTGTCGTCCAATGATATCCCATACGTGTTCAATTGGAGACAGATCTGGTGATCTCGCAGGCCAAGGTAACATGTCGACACTCTGTAGAGCACGTTGCGAGACAACAGCGGTATGAGGGCGAGCGTTATCCTGTTGAAAAACTCCCCCTTGAATGCTGTTCATGAATGGCAGCACTACAGGTTGAATTACCAGACTGACGTACAAATTTGCAGTCAGTGTGTTTGGTATAACCACAAGAGTGCTCCTGCTGTCATAGGAAATTGCTCCCCAGACCATGACTCCAGGTGTAGGTCCAGTGTGTCTAGGCCGCAGACAGTTTGGTTGCAGGCGTTCCCCTGGCCTCCTTCTGACCAACACTCGGCCATCACTGGCACCAAGGCAGAACCTGCTTTCATCAGAAAACACAACAGATCTCCACTCCGTCCTCCAATGAGCTCTGGCTTGACACCACTGGAGTCGCAAACGGCGATGGCTTGTAGTCAGTGGAATGCACGCTACAGGGCGCCTGGCTCGGAGCTGTCCTTGAAGTAACCGATTTCTAACAGTTCGTTGTGTCACTGTGGTACCAACTGCAGCTCGAATTTCTGTAGTGCTGCCATTCATGAACAGCATTCAAGGGGGAGTTTTTCAACAGGATAACGCTCGCCCTCATACCGCTGTTGTCTCGCAACGTGCTCTACAGAGTGTCGACATGTTACCTTGGCCTGCGAGATCACCAGATCTGTCTCCAATTGAACACGTATGGGATATCATTGGACGACAACTCCAGCATCATCCACAGCCAGCACTGACCGTCCCAGTATTGACAGCACAAGTACAACAAGCATGGAACTCCATACCACAAAGTGACATTCGAAACCTGTATGACACAATGCATTCACGTTTGCAGGCTTGCATTCAAAATTCTGGAGGTTACACCGGCTATTAATTTAACAGTATTTCACATTTGAAATGCATTTTCTTGAGCTTAAATTAACCTGTGATCTTGAAAATTTAATCAATTAAACATGTTAACTTGACAAATGCATTGTCCAAATTTCATTACTCTACAATAATTTTTTCTTGGTGTTGGGATTTTTTTTTCCGTCTGTGTATGTGAAAGTGAAACAGACAAAATATTTATATGGCATCTTTTGTGGAGGCAATAAATGTAATCATCCTAACTCTTATCAATTTTGAATAGTTTTAAAAATTTTAATAATTTATGCCTTTTGTTAATTTTGAATCAGTTTTACCGTTTCTTCAAAAAAAAATTGGTGAATTTAAGCAATTTCCATGCATTTTCTAAAAAATTACACAAATTTTTCTTGCCAAAAAATAATTGTGATTCGTTATAGTAACGTCATGGTGATACCGCGAGGATCCTCCTGATCGGCTTCCCTCCATGTGTTAATGTTTGTATGATTGACGAAGTCTACGTGTTTTTGGTGTATGTTTGTGTGAGTATGGTGTCTGTGTGTGACTGAGGAAAGATCTTAGTATGCTGGATGGCGAGTGAGAGCTTGTAAATGTCTGTGTGCGGCAATGTTTCCTGTGAACAACAAACTTTTTTGCTTTTATCACTAACCGTATAGCCAGTATTCTGCATGTTCCACTGTCAAATTTAATTGCGTTACCAACTAAGACGAATTAAACCATGCGACTTGAGATGGCGAAGAAAGACCAGCTAGATATAGAATGTTAGTAACGACAAGAACTTTTTCTGAGAAATGTTTTATGAAAAAACCCGAATCCAACCGCCTGTTGCCCAGAAGTCGTCTAAACGACTCGGCAGAAATTTAAATTTAATTATGAATGAAAAAACATAAATGACAAACGAACAAGAAATTTTCTGATAATATTTATTATGCTACAACGTATCTGCTAAAAGTTCACAGACAAAAGTCTTAATTTTAGCACCGATCAGATGGCGATTTGACAACCGCGGCGAGAGTTTGCGGTCTCGTCCTCAAATGCCTTGTTCCATCTCACCGCTCGGACGATAGTCGTAGCTGACCACTGAGAGACTTGACCTTCATGGGGAAGCTGAATTGGATCTCGGACGTCTTCGAACTACTGCGGCACTGTACGGCGAGTTGGGGAAGTGTGAAGTCGCTGCTCCTCTTCGGTCCCACCTGCAACCAGTCATCATCCGAGCAGGTCAGTAGATACAGATACGAAAACTATAGCTTCGATAGCGTCATTTCAAGGATAACAGAACACACCACCCAGCAACCTGTTCTTTGGAATACCATCATAATACTGCTAGTGACACCTTACTTTTGGTGCGCTGTAATATAAATGATTGGATCTTGAATGTTAATCGCTGAATTTTGTTCCTCTGAGCTCTTCATGTTCGTGTAATTAACTGTATTTTTGTATTTTATCATCAACAGTTTTTGCACGAAATAAATTAATAAAACCCGTAATGCCTGTACCATTTTCAAATATCCTCTTTTCTAAATCCCTAGGCGCTGGACGCAAATTTCCATCCTGGCCATCTTCCTTCAGTGGGAACAAAGATCCCAATAGATGCTGTAGATGCACACGTCGCCTTCCATTTTAAAAAACCGCTCATGTGCTTGCAATATTCACAAAATATCCTTTTATATTTCTTTATTATTAGGAACACGTCGCTAATGCGTCCCTGGTGCTGCCTGCTTAGATGTTAACGTTGTTTCTTTTGATAATAATAAAAGTCTATTATGAAATCACATGTCACGTGTTTTAAATGGTACAATTTAAACTAATTTCAGAGTTTACATCCACTACAAGCTGGTATAGAATTTCGAACTTGTACTTCCTAATTCATTAGAAAAACTATAAATAGATAGTAATGTAAGTCTACACAGCCCATTTTCCAAAACCTTTTCTGTAAAAATCGTGTTAAATAAAGACAAAAAAAAACATGTATGCCCTTATAAATTATTATGTTTAGTTACATGACGAAGGATCCATATAAAAAATAGTTATCACAGCAAGTAAGCAACATTGCTTAAAAATATCATCACGTTAGAGATTCCTATCACTTCATCAAAACTGTCTTACTGATCGTGCTGAAGAAATAAGATAAGAAGTATGTTCATCAAGCATAAGAGTACAACCTCCAGTTCTGATCCCCATGTGTCAAGATAAACATACAATAGTTCGTGTGCTGAAGTAAATATTCACTGAACATTGTAAATATTATTTTTTTGTTTTACACTTTAGAACTAAAAGTTGTTCTAAATGATAAGCAAAGGATACGAACATCAGTACTGAACGAATTTAAAAAACGAAATATCTGCACCACGTCGGCACGTATAGAATACCAATGAAGGTGACCAGGTTTACTAATCTTCTTTCTGATTTCCTCATTTCTCATTTCACTTGGTCTATCCTATCGTGTTTTTCCAAAACTATGGTTCAGTATTGGGATATAATACATTTTCTACATGATTCTAATCTTCATTCTCACTTCTGAATCAGATCTTTTGCTCTGACGGAATGCATTCCAATGTTAGACACCCTCGCTAATCTCCTGACCCAATCTTGAATTTTGTGGATTCTAAATAGTTTCCTACAAGTCGATGTTTTGTATACAGATATTCACATTACCATATTGTGCTGTCATAATTACTCTTTTCCACTTGGATTTTCATCTTATATTTTTCTTAGAGCCAGTAGTAAAAGGGATGTCTCGTACGCCGAAACAATTTGTGATATTAACTACTAACTTCGCCCCATTTTATTTAGAGATGCACTAATCCCAAACCA
>JARYHS010013153.1:0-16997 GCA_031002005.1 Vandiemenella viatica | reverse complement strand
TCGCTGGACCAAAGACTGTTATTGTGAGTTGCAATATCGAAAGGCAGACTCTTTGGTTGTTTAGAGTTAGCAATAAAGCAACAGCCGTGTATGCTGGTGGAATAAAGCTATTTTAAGGTAGTTGTGTTGTAATGAACACAATAAGTAATGTTAAATAAAATATAGAAGAGAGAAATAAATGATTAAATAATTAAAAGGTGAGAGGGAATTTGAATAAAAATAAATGAGTAACTTATTTCGTTTCAGCGAAAAATCGGCAAGATTCAAAACACGTAATTACAATTTGTTTTTGTACGAATGTGAAATTTATCTTACATATGGTGACCATGAATAGCACAGCAGATATTTCTGTAGCACAAGAAACTGCAATCTTCGGATGAAAAATAAAAAGGTTAGAAATTTTGAAAGTATTGATGATCAAGTTGACAAAAGTGTTCCCATGGTAATGTTGACTGTCTAGAAGCTACGAATACGTAAGGAGATTTTGCAGCAGTGATTTAATTTGTGATAGTTTGGTAAGAATTGAATTTTAAACGGTTGAACAACAAAATATGAATATAATTTTTTTGATTGTGAATAAAATACAGGATTCCATAAACAATCAAGAAAAAGCTACAAACGATATGAAGAAACAGCTCATGCACACCCAATAAAGTTTACAACACCTGATAAAAAAGGATATGGAAGTACTTGAAAAAATCTAGAAAGCAAAATAAAAGATTTGCATCAACATAGCAGAGAGCAGGAGATTGAGATTGAGAAGGCAGTGGAAGTGAGAACTAACTGAATAGAAAGAAGCCTGGACCAGAAAAGCTATAAGTTAGAAGAGCAGCAAGAACATTCTTGTAATAGTATTATTGATAAAATAAAAGAGTAAGAAAATATATATGGAGCATGTAATTGAGATAAAAGAAATAAATCAAGAAATAATACAAGTTAAAGATGAAACGAGAGCACAAGGTAGCAGAATACACGGTCTAGAAAGTAGTCTTGTGTAGTTCGCGAACGAACTAGTTCGGAAGAACGCTCCCACGAGCGAACTACGCGAACTAGTTCCCAGATCTCTCGCTCCTTAGTTCGTTAGTTCGTTCGATCCTTTCCCGAAGACCAAATTTTGTTTTAGTTTATTATCTAAAAGGTAACGCAGTTCGCTGTGGACACATTTCACTAAAGAGACAGATATAAAAAAAAAATTAAAAAATGTATCTGTTAAACATTAATAATTATTGCAGAAGTCAAAAACGGAAATTTAACATGGAATGTGAAAACAAAACACACTTTGATCCCATTAACACTTAAAAGACAACTATCAGTAACCACAACTATTATAACAAAGAAGAGAGCGCGTGAAGTAGCGCTAGCAAAGCGAGCGAACGAGCTGTCTTTCTGGAATTCCAGAGCGGAGCGACCTAGTTCGCGAACTAAACACAGCGCTACCGGTCGCGAACTAAACACAGCGCTACCGCTCGCGAACTAGAATGAGCGGTACCGTTCGCGAACTAAATTGAGCGGTACCGTTCGCGAACTAAATTGAGCGCTACCGTTCGCGAACTAAACTGAGCATTACCGGTCGCGAACTATCACCATTCGCCGTTAGGATTACCAACATTTTTTCGGTTAGTGGTAGAATGTTTTTGTAGAATAACCTACAAAAATATAGTACACTTCAAAAATATAATATTCTTCGAAAGAGTAGAAAAGGACAAAGGATATGTTTTATTACTATTTTATTTTTTAAGCTATATTTTTTTTGCATTTCTTACATCTTTAACAATTTTCTGTCTACAGTAAAATTATAATATGCTTTATCGCTTTCAGTTGTTAAATTAATGTCGATCAAAAGCTCATTTTTACTAATGAAATACTGCTCTTACTTTTACCTAGATTTCGTGTAATATTGTTATTTCAAAGTAAAGTTCGTTCACTTTGATACTCATTTTTTTCTCATAAACTTAGAACCTGCGAGGTTAAGGCTTACTTTTGCTGTTTAAAATGGCCCGTTATGAATTCTGGATTTAAACCAAAATTACGAACGATAGCCGCCTCGCTGCTGATTAGTACAAATCATTATCTTGATTAATTTTATTCAGTACTCAACTAAATAATTCTCCAATAATTTTCCAACATTGATTATTTATTTATCTTCAGTATTGAATTTCTCACAAACTTAACAAATCTTAAATCATCGACTTGCAAGTCAAACCTCTACTGCTAAAACATCCATGACAACCACCAGTCCACGATAAAACAAAACTTCCAATGCAGTCAGCGATATTAATTGTATAGCTCTTGGCATTACATGTTTGCCAACTTAAATATTCGACCATAGTATTTTTTACTATTACTTACATTAGTTATTTTACAATTAACTAGCCCTATGGTTGTTATCTCACAAACCTCTAATATTGTCTCACAGACATCAAATGAAACCTCGTGTTTTAAATTTAATTTTTGGATTTTCTATAGCCAATTGCTTTAATTAAAATCTAACTATTTACTAAAATACTCCAGACTTTTATCAACGAATACTGGAGCATTATTTTTAATATTATCACTTTCTGTGGAGAATTTGGCTTCTAAAGGCTTTTTATTGTTTTCTTAACCAAAGAGACAGTATCTTTTACATTTTTGTAGCTCTGATTTTAAAGCTGACATAATTACTTATCTCAGTCTGATGGTTAACAGATTTGTGAAAGTTATGTAAACAAATGACTTGCGAAATTCAAAAAGATTTTAACTTTTGTGTCTTCATCAGTTTCATTCGTCGCCAAAATATTGTGAAGGTGTGTTGGATTATCCTCCCCTGCACTAATAAAAAAAAATAGCTCAGTGACTTCCAATTTACTGGAAATTTACGCACTTTCGTTATTGTTACCACTTTCTCATTCAAGGGTCACTGTTATTTTTATACGTCTAATTGTTAGGTATCACATTGGAAGTATTACAGTTACTTTTCTTAATAATATAGGTAATATTGTTTCTGTCATATAGTACTTACTAGTGACTTTTGAATTTTTTTCTGGTTCGGGCCGCATGTCAGCTTAACCACCTGTACTTTGAAATAAAATATCTTGAGAGCTAAAAGATGTATCAAAAAATTGGTATTCTTTACTTTTGATTTGATATACACCAATCTACCATAAAATTTATCAGATTTTAATGGCTTGGATACAGGAGTTGGAAAGTGTGCAAAGGACTGCTAGATTTGTTTCTGGAAATTACCGCAGAACACAGTCAGTAACCAATATGGTAAAGGGATTCATTGAAAGACAGGAGGAGGGTGAAGAGTGTGCCAGGAGTATACAAAGCATATTTTGGTGATGAGGCTTGGAAAGATATTGGTGAAAGAATTAAGAGTAGTGCGTGGAAGGGAAACGATGACCATAGGAACAAGCTGGCTTCCGATTTCATGCATAAGGAAGTAGGAAAATTTTCTTTTGTGTGTAAAGGAGTTAGGGAATGGAATAAATTATCAAGGAAATAGCATCACGAAGCGGTCTGGTATGTTGTCGTTGAAGGAGAAAGTTCTTCTAATCTAGATGTTACATCGGGTGTACCTCAAGGAAGTGTAATAGGACCACTTCTTTTCTTAATTTTTATAAACGATCTCGGAGACAAAGTGAAGAGCCTTTTTAGATTGTTTGCTGATGATGCGGTTATTTATAGGGAAGTAAGAAATTTGGCCGATTGCTTAGAAATTCAGCGCGATCTGGATGTTATTTTGGCGTGGTGCGCTGAATGGCAACTTACTCTAAATTGTAAAAAGTGCAAGACAATGAGCATAACTAACAAAAAGAATCCAATTGTTCAGAAATACGAGTTAAACAATACAGTTATTGATATGGTCGATTCTATGAAATATTTGGGAGTAACAGTACAAAGGAAAATGAAATGGGACATACACATTAATTCGTTAGTAGGTAGAGCAAATTCTAGGCTGCGATTTCTAGGTCGAATCTTGAAAAATTGTAATGAACAAACAAAGCAGATAGAGTACAAATCTCTTGTGCGTCCCCATTTGGATTATTGTTGTGCCATTTGGGACCCGTTTCGTAAGGGGTTGATCGAAAGTATAGAGAAAGTACAGAGAAGAGCCGCTCGATTCGTGACCGCTTGCTACAGTCCTTATGAAAGCGTCACAGAACTGATTAGTAGACTAGGCTGGGAGTCTCTGGTAGATAGACGACACACGTTTCGTTTAAACTTATTGGTAAATATGCGTACTCCCACTTTCACTTTCGAGTGTAGTGAAATACTTCTTCCACCAACCTATTTGAGTTGGAAGGACAGGAAAGATAAAATTAGAGAAATAAGGTGCCGCACTGATTGTTATATGAATTCTTTTTTTCCTTGTACCATTAGGGACTGGAATGCACAACAAAGAGATTAGCTTTGGTACTGAGCACCCTCTGCCACCCACAATTTTGTGAATTGCAGAGTATATATGTAGATGTAGATGAACAATCATCATAATCATTTACAAACAGACAACAATATACTGGTCATCCTACCTCTAGCACTGGTAACCAGGCCGAGACGCCTCATTCAAGTGGATCCAACCAATCTTCTGGTTATACATCAGACGCTATATAGATATGATGTCAAGAACGTAGAAAAGAGTGCGTGAACGAAAGCAGGAATTAACTCCTCCCTAAATTATGGTGAATTGCAACGCATTTAGAAGAAAATAATAAATGACACTGAATAGTCTGCTTATCCGAGGATTCCGGAAAACGTCAAAGTCATATTGCGCCGAAGATACAGCTGAGTGGTGATCGTTATGTATACAGCCGTGGCAGAATGATAACAAGCATTCAAAAGATACAATTTTTACAGAAGAAAACTATATTCATCTTAATAGGTTTCAGAACCGATTGAAACACATTGAAAAATGTTAAAATATAGAAACGACTTTCATCTTGCCAAGCCATAATATCTTTGAAAACGAAATTTCAAAACATATTAAGAACACTTCGCAATACAATTGGTAACCATCCTACATTTTTGATTAATCAAGTGTAACTAATGAAGAAACTGAAGAAAATAATACATCTTTCAGCGCCGGAAATGTTTCATTTAATGATTCGTGTATCCTAAGAACAGATATTCCAATGGTTCAATGCGGAAGAATTAGAATTAGCTGTTGGGAAAAGGTCGAATACGTTCCATATAACAAACAGCATCAACTATGATTCCTAAGACTTCCGCGGCGGTCTTTGTTCATGATTAATAGCTTTTTGGGTTATGCCGCGTTGTTTATTAAGAAGATCAGTGGTGCCCTCGACGTTTGAAAGAGGCAACAGAAATTTTAAGGAATACCAACAACATCAACGAAGATAGCAGCCTTTTACTCTGCGATTCTTGGCGAGTGTTGGTATGTCAACATAAACACTATCTCTGAAGAAGGCTGTAGGATACTAGCCGAAAGCTCAGGTATTTCAATAAACAACGCGGCATAACCCGAAAAGCTATTAATCAGCATGAACTATGATTTGATCAGTGTGCAAGCGGGCAGATACATTTCGATATAGCATGGTTTCTTTCCAGATTAGTTCGGCAATGGGAAAGACAGCAAGTGGATGCTTGCTAGTGACTACGGAACAGATATGATTTATTATCTGTGACTTCTATGATAATTCAGATCAAAACAGTGTATCACAACACTAAGTTTAATTTGCAAAAACGTGGAGTGAAAACACTGAAGAACAGTTTTGTGCAGGGATTGCTCCGTGGGAGCACAAGTACGTGAGGATCTTGCTATATCTGAAGGTCTAAATGTCGCAGAATTAAAGTAATAACCAAGTCACCAAAGTATATCCAAATTTCATTTAGGCAAAATCACAGACAGCTAGCAGATCTCCTGGAATAGTGACTGATCCTCTGCAAAATGGTTTCTGACACGCTGTTTCTACTGTCATCTCTTTTAGCTTATTTCGTGTAAGAGTTCTCTTGTCGGTGACCTATGATATGTACCAATTATTTATGTTGATGTTGCTTGATTGCTCTATGTAATTACGGCTTCGATCTACTTGAAGAGGGATTCGTGGTGTAACCATTTCTGAATCCATATTTCCACCGACCTTTCATCTTGCTGCTAGACAGTGAAGTCATATCCATTTGTTTCAATTATGGCTTTCCCGCTTACACGTTTTTCACTTGTTCTTATTTATCAGTTATTAATTAATTTCTTTCTACTGGCTGTGTAAAGGCAAGTTATATGTGAAGAGGGTCATTTTTGAGAAAAAATCCTAATTGATACTGACACTATGAAGAATATAACTGGTTTCTGTTCAAATCCATATTTGCAAGACCTCGGGATGTGTAGTTAAACTTCAACTACGGTGGTTGTGGAATATTCCGCATAGCTTCCGCAACCTCTATGCTCTAGCCACTTGGTTACTGACATGCAGAACTGTACCAACGTGTCCACAGATTTCTGACGGCTTTTGCGGCTCGCTGAACTCTCGTTAGAGCTGAGAGAGAACTGGAGACAAGGAATGGGAAATAAATCGGCCATGTCCTCTTGAAGGAATCATTCCGCCATTTTCCTGGAGTAAGTCGGGAAGCCATGGAAAACCGGACCAGGGACTGAACTCGCCCCCTGCCTTGTTCCAGGTCCGAACGTTGACCGTTCACTCTACTAGAATCGGATTTACAGAACTTGGGGTAGTGTACGGCAGCGCAGTTTCTGATATTTGTTCATAAAAACTGTTTTTAATGAATCGGCCTCAATCAGCGATAGGAGTAAATGGCATCAAGACTTTACTGTTGTATTTAATCCTACGGCGGTGTCTTGTCGCCAGAAGATTTTCATATGTCGTTAAAAATCACTGGCAGTGACATGTACCCTACAAAGGGGACCAGAAATGAATGATGCATACAGATTCCCAGGTGCGAAATTCTTCAGACACATCCATTTTAATCTTGTAATGTTACATCTGGTTTGAGAATAAATAACAGCTGATGTTTGTCAACGTTAAACGAAACTGTATGTGTTATAGACCTGAGCAGTCACAGACAGGAGGGGGCGAGCTCACCAGACGCTCGCCACACACACACACAAAAACTAGGACCCGGGGGAGCAGAGACCTTCGCTGCCCGTGCGGATAATGTTGTTGTCCCAAGAGAGAAGGGAATGTTTGTTTAGCGCTCGGAAGATACGAGTGGTTCAGACGTGTTGTGAGTGGTATGTTGAAATTTATTGCTGGTCGTCTGATGGAGGACTGCGGTACTGGGGAGAATGTTTTTCAGGGGGATCTTAAGCGACGGACGACTGAAGAGAGGATTCGTGGCTGAGGGTTCGACGAGTCAGGTTGTTTGGGAGTCGGAACGTGGACCACGGCTGCAGGCTGTTCGGCGATCGAGTCTCGCCGGTGCTGACTACCTGACGTCGACGGAGCCGGGCTGTGCAGACGCCTTCCCTACACGACGTCACACAGAGCAGTGGGCGCTCGACCACAGCTGTTGCAGTCCACGTCGGCATCTCTCCACAATGGTCAACAACCTTTGCGTCTTGCCTCTTCCAACAACAACGTCCAACGAACGGTAAAGGAGCGCAGTTCACGCCTCAGTTGTCACCGGAATTCAGTTTAGCAAAACCCAGTAACGCTTATGGGATAATTCATGCAATCCACTGAGCAGCAATTTATGAATTGCTAAGGGTGTAGGTGATTTACTTTAAATAAAGATAAAGAATTTTAATTCTTAATTTGTGGGTTTTTCAATTAATAATATGGTTCATTTATCACCTTTCCTTATGATCCATTATTTTGACAAATCAAAGTAGTTGATTGAACTCACTGGCGCCCAAGAGTATGACCTATATCAACTTACATCAGTTTGGCAATCATATTACGAGGCAAACAAAATAAGTAATAATAAAAGTAATATCTTAAAACTAAGGGTATTGTACAAAATGGCGACCAACGTGGGGCCGTGTTTAGCGCGAATAATTTAGCTTACAACTGGATTCATGGTGAAAACTGTTGACTTTATTCTTTGATGTACTTTTGTGTATGCCTGTATTTCAGATGCTGTACGGTGGATAGAGAATGGCTGAAATATGGAGTAATATCATTAAATGAATGTAATTTCAGATGCAGTTATTCCAAGTGAAGCTGACATTTCCATTACTTTATTTGCCAGTGATTTTGTTGTTGTTCATGGTTGAAAAAAAATATTTCTTGCATCCGGCGTTGTTTGTGTCTGTGCGGCGTTGCATTATTCCACTGATATTGAAATTTAAACATTCACTGGGATTTTTCGTTTACAGTTTGTTTGTTGAAAGTTTTTTTTAAAAAAAACAAAGGATCTATTACAATTTATGTGGGTTTCTAATTTGAAAATAGAAGTACATGAAATTGCGCTGTGGTAAGCAAGTGGGGGTAATAAATATGAACACAACAATGGATGAGAGTAATAATTTGGAGAACGTGGCAAATGACGCGGAATTACACAACAGTTTCGTTGAAAATCCATTGCTAGCAACTGGTTCTGTACGGGAGGCGGTCTGTCTTGAAGTAACGAATATGAAGGAAACTGTCACAAGCAATAGTGTAGCTGCTAGTATAGATAATAACAATTTGCATAACCCACCAGATACCGAGAGCGAAGCATTTTCTCAAGCTGCGGTGTTTGCTTTGTTACGAGAAATGAATGAACAGATGAAATCTGTGCGAAGTGATGTAAATTCTCAGTTCAAAAATATGAACGAAAAAATTGATTCGCTTGAAGTGAAGCAAGACAGTTTCATTCAACGGATCGAGGACAGGATTGCCAGATTTTGTTCGGAGACCGACAACAAACTTGAACAATTTAAAAAGAAGGTCACCGAAGAAATTCTGGTTATCCAGGATACAAATAACCAACTGGTTAACAAAACTATCACTCTTGAAGAAGGTCAGGTGAAATGTGATGGGCGAATCACAAAGATAGAGCGTGAGATTTGTGGGATACGGGTAGAGACGAATGGACGCAACCAAACATTGACAAAACGAGTCAATGTATTGGAAAAGAATACTGAACGTGAAGTCGCGAAAGTAAGGGAAAGAATGGATACTGTCGATTCATCTGTTGCGCAAGTCCGGGCCGAGAATGTGACAATACAACAAACGCAACGCAAATTGCAAGAAAACGTTGCCGAAGCACGGAAAGAGCTGGAAGAGAAGATTGCTGCTGTGAAAAATGGTGAAAATAATCAGGGGTTATATGTAACCGGACAAGAAATTGTAATTCGGGGACAAGTGGAGTTGCAGCTACCACGTTTTGGTGTGAAGAGAGGGAGCAATCCGAAAGTATTCCTCCAACAGCTGGAAGAGTATTTCCACATCAAAAACATACCGAATAATTTGAAATTACTGGTGTTACAACAATGCCTAGATTCTGAGGAGAGAGTTTGGTTCAGTATTTCGAATGGATCGAAAATGGCATATGACGAATTTAAGAACCTATTTTTGAAAATGTACTGGTCGGAAGTGACACAGACACAGCATCGAGTGGAAATTTATAGTGGGAGATATGATCCGCGGGACGGGGAGTCAATGCGATCCTACGCTTCCAAGCTGGCGATGTTGGCAGAGCATTTGGACTATCCTATGGGGAGCGGGGAGTTGATTGCAGCCATAAGCACCCATTTCAAACCAGAAATTCGTTGCCACATCAACCCAACAATAATAACAACAATGCAACAGTTCTTAGAAACGCTAGGAAATTTGGATCAAATAGGCATGTACTACGAACGGGAACAAAGACCAAGAGACGAAAAGAATGGCCAATACCACAAACAAGGAAACGGAGGGAATAATAAAAGAAAATGGGAGCGAAATCAGAATCAGTCTCCACATCAAAATCAGCAATTCCATGGTGTACAAGGAGCGGGCCAGAACAGAAATTTTCAAGAAGGTCAGAGAACGCAGGAACGTGCACAGAACATGAACGCAATTCGACAAATAAACAATGATCAAAAAGCAGAGGACGTACGAGGAGAAAATTCTCAGGTTCGGCAAGACGATGGTAATGGTCAAATAAATTCGTCACAATGAAGTTTAGCGGGGGACATCAGGATGGAGAACAAAATAAATGAAAAGGACGACTTAAAATGTTGGAGAAAAAATGGTCCGGAAGATATGACTGACGATGAAGTAGAATACTGCAGTTGCGAGCGGGTAGAAGCAAGGTGTCCCCAAATAAAATTCAAGGTTTATGGTATAGAGTATGGGGTACTCCTAGACTCTGGATCAGAAATAACTGGAATTTCAGCGCAGCTGATTTACCAACTACAAGCCAAAGGAAATCAGTTGGATATAATATCAGTACCACCCCTTTCTATAAGGCCAGCATTCGGAGCCCGTGAGAGGCAAGTGAATACACAAGTACAACTGCCAATGATGATTTCGGGGTGTCATGTCAACATTATTGCATTGATCATAAACGGGCTATCGTTAGACATGATTATTGGAGGAGATATAATGGAAAAACACAAGGTTGTACTAGACTGGAGAAGCCATACGGTCAAGAACCTGGTAGAGGAACCTGTTGCATGGTGCGCAAACAGCAGACCGACCCAAGGGAAGGTCGCTGTTACCGGTTTGGCCGTGAACACAATAGACTACCTGTCAGACGCTGATCCAAGGACACCTGTGTTTTCCTGTGCAGTGATCACAGATGAAAACATGGAGATTTCAGAAATCCTATACGGTGGCATAAACGACAATAAAAATCTCGATGCAACACAAAAGAACAGATTGCAGCAGCTGATTGCGGACAATTTGTCAATATTCTCTTTTCTTCCAGGGAAAATCAAGGGTGTAAGCCATAAGTTTCGTTATAAACGATAAGTCACCACTAAAGGGACTGTTTATCCTATCCCGCAGAAGTTAAGAGCCTGCAGCAACGGAGGCAATTTGAAGCGCTAGAGAGCCAAGGAATCATTTCACCTTGCGCTTCTGAACACGTAAGTCCGCTGATGGACTGTCTTAAAACGGGACGGCACATTGAGAATTTGTCTAGACGCGAGAGCTCTTAA
The DNA here is from genome assembly GCA_031002005.1 of Vandiemenella viatica. Classification (NCBI taxonomy): domain Eukaryota; kingdom Metazoa; phylum Arthropoda; class Insecta; order Orthoptera; family Morabidae; genus Vandiemenella; species Vandiemenella viatica. The sequence continues at coordinate 5,974 of JARYHS010013153.1, read as the reverse complement.
TGCACGCCTCGAAGCGGATGGATGAAAGAACCGAGATTATACATGACTGTTAACGCGGTTCCATGGGAAACGATGGCTTAGCACGCTGGACATAACCGCGGGATTAACCAGTCGAACTCGACCCCGAATGTCGGCATATACCGCATCATATTTGAGGGAAGACAGCTGTGTTACAATCGAGTACCATTTGGGCTGAAAGGACTCAGCTCCGCATTTATCAGGGCGATGAATAAGATCATGACGCCTGAAATTAAAGAATTCTGTCTAGTTTATGTGGACGACCTCCTGATAATTTCGGAAACCTTCGAGGAACACATCAAACATTTACAACAAATATTCAATGTGTTAAACGAAAACAATGTAAAGCTGAGACCAGACAAAGCCACGTTATGTGCGCATGAGGTGCAGTATCTTGGTTACACGATTGGTCCTGACGGAGTCGGACCATCGCGAGAAAAGGTGTGTGAAATAGTAGATTTCCCCGCGCCGAAGAAAGTAAAGGACTTGCGTAAATTTCTTGGAGTTTGTGCATATTATCGGGCAAACATACCAAATTTCGCAGCAAGGTTACAACCCCTTTACAATCTACTGAAGAAGGAAAGACGTTGGGAATGGACACTGGAACAAGAGAATGCTTTCAAGGACATTAAGGATGCCTTCTTGAAGAATGTGTACTTGGCACATCCTAATTTCTCTGAACCATTCTACTTATATTGCGATGCAAGCCTCAAGGGATCGCAGGATGCTTACAGCAAAGAGACGGAGAGGGAAATTTCAGAATAGTGGCAACAACGAGTCGGACTTTGAAAGATGCTGAAGAAGGTATATACAAGTGAGTTAGAGATGTTATCTATCTACTTCCGCAGTAACAAAATTTAAACCTTACCTATTAGGAGCAGTAACATACTTGAGGGACCGACCATCAGGCTTTAACGTTCCTCCGGAATGCTAAGTTTGTTAGTAATCGAATAGCGAGATGGGCAATGTTCCTACAACAATTTGATATAAGAATTGAATTTTGTAAAGGAACTGAAAATGTCATTGCGGACTGGTTAAGTCGCAACGCAGTAGGAAAAGATGCTAGCGATGAGACGATGTCTCATCCACGAGAGGTTCTGATGGCAGCCGTAAAAAGCGATGACAGTATTAAAACGAAAGAACTTAAATCAGAATTGGTTGCAGCACAGATAGCAGATACGAAAATTGGAAAAGTACGGGAATTCTTAGAACGAGGGGTAGGAGGAGAGAATATGAGAACATTAAACATCGCAATGTTATGTTACAGTCGTTGATGAAGTATGTTTCCGTAGGGTCAATGGAGTTGAAAGGTGGAAAATATGGTTACCCAAGGTTATGATTCCAAAAGTGATGAAAGTGTACCACGAATATCATGGGCATATAGGGACGGAAAGATTGTACATGACGGTCGAACAACAATGGATCGGAAATTCTCTTAGGAGGGAAGCTGCAAAGTGTGCAAGTAACTGTGATATGTGCCAGCGTATCAAGCATGTAAATAGACGCACTGCGGGAGAATGCAACCCAATAACAGTGGAGAGAGTGAATCAATTGGTATGCATTGATCATTTTGGACCATTGCCAAAAGGAAGGTTTGGGCGGCAGCACATACTTTTGATGGTGGATGCATTCAGCAAATACGTGAAACTCTACCCAGTATCACGAATTAGCACAAAAAATTCATTGGATATTGTGCTTAACAAGTATATTCCTGCATACGGAAAGCCAAACCGGATTTTATCCGACCACGGAAGTGTTTTTACAAGTCCGAAGTGGAGTAAAACATTGAACGACGCCGGGATTCAAGTGGTGATGTGTTCAATAAGGTCACCTGAAACAAATATGGCAGAACGTTATATGCGTCAGCTAGGCGTGTATTTCAGACTTCTGGTAGGAGACAATCACAAATCGTGGGTAAAGTATATCGACAAAATTGAAAAATACTTTAATGAAGTAATTCACTGTAGTACGGGACATGTACCTGCAGAACTACAAATGAAGAAACCTCTGGCGACACTGTCCGAAGAGATCGTAAGATACCCAGCGGATAATCCGATCAGGGACACAGCAAAACAAGCTGAAGAAGCCAAAGAATTCCTAATGGAAAAGGCGAGGAGGAGAAAAGAACGGAGGACCGCAAAAGTACAAGTACTTATCAAGTAGGGGAGAAAGTATTGTTGAGAAACGTGCGTCTATCTGACGCTCAGAAAAAGCTTATTTCCAAGTTTTTTCATCTTTATACGGGTCCATTTGAAATTACGAAGATGGTAGCACCGAACGCCTATTTGTTAACCGACGGAGTCAAACAATTCGGACCATATAACGCAAGAAGTCTCAGAAAATACAGATCGGTTTAGGTGGGTTGAAAAATCGTGTCTCCATAATTTGAGAGGGATTCGAGTGGATAAAACGGGAGCAATTCCAGACCTTTGGAGTTATAAAACTGTGAAGAAAGTGGACAACACTGAGTAAAGTGAAATATTTAGTATGAATAAAAATGGAAAATAAGTCGTAGAATAATTATAATTCATAGTCAAAATATAAGATCATAATCATAAGGTATAAGCCAAAACTGATTTGGTTATGAGAGAGAGTTGTTTAAGCCACCGATATTTACACCAGCGACGAGCGTACAAACGAGCCTGATGTACGGATATGACCCATGCGTTGACGAATATTATATTAATAATGAAAAAAAAAAATGAACAACAAACTACCCATCATTACAAACGAGATGTGGCTTCCACCGTCAAAAGAATTTAATGTCTGAAGGAGAACCCTCGATAATAGGAATTTCATGTGTAATGTATACAACAAGTCGCAAGTTTATTGTTAAGGGAGCGCGAGATAACTGATTGATGTAACGCAAATACGTTCAGAGAAATGGGAATAGTGAATAGGGTGTCATCTCCGGCATATAAATGTTAGTCCCGAGGACACGAGATTCAAGTTGTATTGCATATATAAGCAATTGGTTTGCTCGTTATTGACCGAGTTGACTTTACCCGAATTTAGCGTATGTCTATTATTTCCACCTGAGGAACAAAAGAAGTTCATTAGGGAAGTAAAACTCAATCCGGCGTGATATGAACGTAAACTACGTTTGAAAACCCTTATACACAACTTATGCGGAGGAAGTCGAGACTAGACGATATGATGATACACTGACTTTGCAACGATGGGAACCTTCAGATAAAATTAAAAACTGAAAGTGGCATAAAACATTTGACATATGGGGTGTAATTCACATCACAAGCAACAGTTTCGCAGAAATAAAACATGAGAATCCGTAGGTGGTGCAAGTTGGGCAAGTCTAAAGCATTAAGCACGAGAGAATATTGGCTGGGTGGATAAATGATCAAAGGGAATAAGGAGTGGATAGTATGGATAGAGTTCGAATCCAGTATTGTGTGAGGTCAGAAACAATTTTGTATGCCATTCCTCGTAGATATAAACTAATCTTTGGATTTAGAAATAACATTAGGGAATGACATAAGATGGTTCTTTAGTAGTTTGATAAAATTGTGAATAATCACGAGCAAGTTAGTAGAGTTTTGTTGATTAGATGATAAGTTGATAAGTATAGTTTTGTTGATAAATTATATGTATGTGTGTGAGTTTGGTGTGCATGAGTATGTGCAAGTCATCGGAAATGCCGAGCAATGCACTGGGTAACATCCAAGGATGGATTGCAGCCATGAACTACCAACTTGCTATTAGTTAAGGGATTTTGTGTATTGTTCTAAATCTTGTTTGAATCCAACATAAGGAAAGGTAATATTAATGTAATCATATTGGGATCCATAAAATGATTATCAGTAAATTCTAATATGATGAAAAATAGAGCACTTAGCAATTCATAAATGGGGAGGTGGATACATAAATTGAAACAAACAGTCATGGAACAACTGACCAATGACTGACACCAAAATGCAGTGAATCAGTGAAAGTGTTAGTGGGTGAATTAAAAAGACAGTCCCAGGTCTTTTTAATTGAGAACAGTGGGGCGAAATGTAATGTTACATCTGGTTTTGAGAATAAATAACAGCTGATGTTTGTCAGCGTTAAACGAAACTGTATGTGTTATAGACCTGAGCAGTCACAGACAGGAGGGGGGGGGCGAGCTCACCAGACGCTCGCCACACACACAAAAAAACCTAGGACCCGGGGGAGCAGAGACCTTCGCTGCCCGTGCGGATAAAATGTTGTTGTCCCAAGAGAGAAGGGAATGTTTGTTTAGCGCTCGGAAGATACGAGTGGTTCAGACGTGTTGTGAGTGGTGTGTTGTAATTTATTGCTGGTCGTCTGATGGAGGACTGCGATACTGGGGAGAGTGTTTTTCAGGATGATCTGAAGGGACAGTCGACTGAGGAGAGGCATTCGTGGCTGAGGGTTCGACGAGTCAGGTTGTTTGGGAGTCGGAACGTGAACCACGGCTGCAGGCTGTTCGGCGATCGAGTCTCGCCGGTGCTGACTACCTGACGTCGACGGAGCCGGGCTGTGCAGACGCCTTCCCTACACGACGTCACACAGAGCAGTGGGCGCTCGACCACAGCTGTTGCAGTCCACGTCGGCACCTCTCCACAATGGTCAACAACCTTTGCGTCTCGCCTCTTCCAACAACAACGTCCAACGCACGGTAAAGGAGCGCAGTTCACGCCTCAGTTGTCACCGGAATTCAGTTTAGCAAAACCCAGTAACGCTTATGGGATAATTCATGCAATCCACTGAGCAGCAATTTATGAATTGCTAAGAGTGTAGGTGATTTACTTTAAAATAAAGATAACGAATTTTATTTCGTAATTTGTGGGTTTTTCAATTAATAATATGGTTCATTTATCACCTTTCCTTATGATCCATTATTTTGTCAAATCAAGGTAGTTGATTGAACTCACTGGCGCCCAAAGTATGACCTATATCAACTTACATCAGCTTGGCAATCATATGACGAGGCAAACAAAATAAGTAATAATAAAAGTGATAACTTAAAAGAAGGGTACTGTACAATATAAGCCTCTGAATAAATTTCCATTGGAAATATAGTTGTTACATATTTTTTTTCTGTTATTGTTGTTTTTTATTTTTTTGTGTTTTCTGTGATTTTTTTGTTTTCTTGTATTTTTATGGTATTTTTCTGTATGTGTGTGTGTGTGTGTGTGTGTGTGAGTGTGTGTGTATGTGGCTTTTTTTTAATAAAGCTTAATATGCAGTGCAAAATACTTGAAACAGCAAACATTAGTTTCAGCATTTAAATATACTAAAGTGATTTTATTTCCATGTTCTAGGTATTAAGAAGTATAAATGCTAACTCGTCAGTCTGACGGGATTTAGATTTCAAAACGAATGAGAGGCGCAGCCTTTGAAGTCTCTCTTTACGACGTAGTTTATCATGCGTTTATTTAAAATTCCTTACGACATACTGATTTATAAAGCAATAAGTTCTAGCTTCCTGACAAACTACACACTTTCTGTATTCCATAGTTCCTTTCGACATTTCTTTGGCTTGATAGAATGGTTTGTTTTAACAGAAGTTATAGCATGGTTTGAACAAATGTTAAAATTTCCCCTTTCAGGTGAATGAAGCAGCATTCAGCATTCTTGATTGCTATTTATATCGATCCAACCTTTCGTGTATTTTTGGATAGCAGGTTGTTGCAACACTGCCATACAGTTAAGCATAGCAGCTTTCGCGATCTTAATTATTGTTGCATTGTTTCGTATGCTGAAACACTTCAAGCAAATATTTTTCCTTTTCAAATATGATAGGACTAATGTTTAATTGCGTTTATTTCTTCTAATAACGCCACGAATTGCAGACGCTATGTAATAATAACCGTTGATCGCACACAAGAGAATAACGGGTGTAATGAGTGATGTTCTTGGTTTAATTAAAAATTAAAGAGTTCGAAATTTGAGCAACAAAACTTACTCTGATCCTAGACACAACGGAACTTTT
>JARYHS010013152.1:0-10413 GCA_031002005.1 Vandiemenella viatica | reverse complement strand
GAATATGGCCATGGCCTTTTTGAAGGAAGCATCCCGGCATTCACCTGGAGTGATTTGGGGTAACCATGGAGAACCCAAATCTGGAGGCCCGGACTGGGATTCGAACCGGCGTCTCCCGAATACGAGGCCAGAGCGTAAACCGCTCACCAACCACGCTCGGTCCCCTCTTGGTGTCGACAATTTGACTGATTGCTTGTATTTGTCGTAACATATTTTACAATACAGCTTTTGCTAACAAGTGACCCCGCTTTAGGCTACGATTACACTGCAAGCGAATTCGCGGAAACGAAGTCGCCGCAGGAAGTGGTTTATTTCAGTTTTCACGCGATTCAAAGCGGTTGCATTTAGCTGTCTAGTAAAATTTACCAGAAGAGCAGACTCGACTGGTGAAAATTTAAGAAGAATTTTATTTTACAGAGAACCCGTTTTTGAAACTCTTTCCATTTGAACAGAGAAAGATGCAAATTCCTGGTTAGTGATATATTCTTGAATCACCATTTCAGTGAGAATTTTAAAACTTTTGAAGAATTAAATAACCGAACTATGAAGTTTTATGAATATTATGGTTTGACACGTACTCATATACACTGAATACAGTAGAGCAGGATTTCTCAAAGTGGGATATGCGAATCCCTAGGGCTTCGCCAGTTGATCATAGGGGGTTCGCGACATGTTTTACGTTATGGTGGTTGACTGGTTGTCTCAAAAGTACAACACGTACATTGGTCAATTGAGAATGAACATGTGCAAAATGCTCATCAAGTCGACTCAACCTGCTGAAGAAACAAGCCTATCAATCACATTCATTAATAACATGTGACTGTATTACATTTGTAAAAATAAAATCCTTATTTTAAAAAAAAAAATTAAAACCCTGTTTTTGAGGGGTTTGTCGTTGCCTGGGAAATTTTATATTGTATGTGTAGGTGAGAAAACCTGCAATAGAAGAAGAAATAATGAGGCAGTGTAACTTTAGACAATTTATTTCACGATCTGAAAATCCAAAATATTCTTCTGTCAACACCAGGCATATCAGTTTTTCACTCCATAATAACATTTAAATATAACTGAAATAGTCAAAGAAGGATTCTCGTGAAATAAAACCTTTTGCAACTGTACGGAGTCTACAGCACTTCCCTCAGCCTAGAAGGAATCCCTCCATTCGCGCGACAAAAACAAACCAGTTTGAATTACTAGCGACAACAAGCGATTCACGCGACCAATTCGCTTTTACTGTAACCACCTGCCTTTGTTTGTATGGGTTTGTTTATTTGGGCGAATTCGTAAGCGCTTTAAGTATCACGATCACCGCCGACTTTTAATCAAGACCGCTAATTAATTAAACTGATTTAATTAATCGAAAAACGTAATAAAATGTATTGGTAGACTCGCCATCTGATTAAACATTTTAAAACTTTTGAATTGTGTATCTGATATTAAAAACACAGATTTCAACGAATGCTAAAAAGCGATTGTAAGTTAATTATTTTAGAAATCCACAGCAGACATAAATGTTATTTATGTAAGAAGTTGTTTATGAACGTTCAGGTAATGTAATCTGGGGTTCTGCCATTCGAGTGCCGGAACATTTAGGAGACGCTTGTTGAATTTCTTTAAGTCAAGAACGAGCAATGCATTGCTCGATTTACCGTCATTATCACTTGACAACATTAAGGTGATAAACTTACTGCGATAGTATAGATAGATCCAAATATATATAAATGCAATACTATGAACTAGGGATTGCAATCCAGCAAAGCGGGATCCCGCAATCCCGCGGGATCCCGCATCATTAGACAGTCTGGCAGATCCCGCACAAAATTAAGCGGATCCGCAATCCGCAAAATCCGGCGGAAAACGTGTCAGTCTGCGTGACTCGCGCCCCACTCGGTCTATGTCGGATATTTTGCACTGTTTGCCTGTACCCTTGCAGTTGGTATTTGACTCATGTGAACAAGCGTCAACCTTCGTCATTCGTAAGTAAATAATACACTTTTACGTATTCATCAAAATTTACGTTTGTTTCAGTACAAATTTCTGTAATTTGAGTTGTGCGTATTTAGTACGATTTTCTAACTATATAATTATTTTTTAAGTTCGCACACGTTATCTGAACTACACGGTTACAGCTTTTTATTCACGGTTTCATTATTCCCATTTTCTGTATTTGCAGATAAAGTAATTGTGACAATTTCCTAATTTGCGGCTGAAAATTTGATTATTCGTTGATATGAAACTAATGTTATCGTAATTTTAACGATCGCGTACCTATTTATTTAACAGCTATCAAAGGAAATTGTATATCCTTTGACTTATTGTTGTTTTGGCCGCTGCCTCAATGCGTTTCTTTGACGAAAGCCACCTGCTTACATGTGCCGCTCAGGCTTTCGATTAATCCCTCTTCTCCTTGTTATTATTTCGACTAAAGGTAAAAAAAGTTATAATGAAATTTTCACGGGTGTATGACGAATTGTGTTGTAGGAACACCATACTTCGACGGGCCTCCGCCGTCTTCCTCACGTGTGTAATTTCGTGTGTTTGCAATGAAATCCGGAGATACAACCTATGAGGACTTCACTGCAATCATTGCCGAGAAATCTCCTTTTTACAAAAAATAATAATTTCCACTCTAAAAACGTCGTTACCCACATAAGTAAATCTGAAATACTTGACAGTTTACGTGTTGGTGAGTAGTTTCTTTTAATAACATTGAATCAACTGTAATATCAATCAAGAATCAGGAGATATAATAATGAATCACGCAAAAAAAGCCAAGTCTCGTGCTTGTGCAGTGACAAAAAGTTATGAGATCTTGTTCTGAGCCAAGTCTACACTTTACAGAGTATATTCACTTCACTTTGTGAAATAATGCTTTTCTCGGTGTTATGGAACGTTTATTTAGAATAAAAAAAAAAAAAACTCTGGTAACTTGGCCATTAAGCAAACCATATTTTTAAACTTATGTGATGTATTGTAAGGCACATAATATGACCTAAGACTCAATATTTTCCATTTTTATTATTTATTTAAAAATTGTTTAGATTAAAAAACAAAAATGTAAAACCTCGAAACACACTTAAGACACGCTAAAAAGTTTTAATGTCATTTTGCCAATCAAAATATTGTTAACTGTTAATTTTTATCATTTAACATTAAAAATTATTTATTAATTTAATTATTTTATTTATTAACGTTTTAAGTAACTATGTTTTAAATATGTGCGTTAAAAAACTGTTTGTACCAATCCCGCACGCATCCCGCGGGATTGGCGCAAATCCCGCGCGGATCCCGCGGGATTGAAAACACTGCGGGATTGCAATCCTTACTATGAACATTGGATGCTTGGAACTCGCACGACGGGATTTTGTAGCCGGCTTTCTCGTGCAACAGGCGAAGAACTGTTGAAATAAATGCTTTTTTTGTGGAATTAATGTATCAGTTATTTGTTTGTCATCTATATGTCTGTCCAATCAGACCTGTGATCCAGTTAATTGTTTAAAGGTCATTTTCCAACTTCCCGCATAGTTGGGCGACTATGACTGGGGAGGAGGGATCCTGCCGTCGCGTTAGAAACAAGGGACTTCAGACGCAATAGATCAGGGGTGGCAAACCCGCGGCCCGCGCATGCGACCCGTCAAGAACATTTTTCAGGCCCGCGAGATTCTTCACACTTTTACAAAATAAGTTTATTGTATTATGGGCAAAGTAGTGAAATCCAATGTATAAAAAATACATTATTTGTGCATCCATATATTTATTTTTAGTGTTATTATATCTTTACAATGTGCGTTTAGTATCATTATTAATATATTATCTACTAGCTGACCCGGCAATGCTTCACTATTGCTGGACTTGAGTAGGCACATAGATTAAATGAAAAATATTTACATATAAATTTTTAACTGCTGTTTCATTCATTTCCAGTTGGAAAGGGTGAGAGGGGATGCGCTTTGGAAAACATTTGCAGGCAGTATTTTTCTGTTTGCTTCACAGTATAAGTGTGCAAATTCCCATCGGAATCTGATGAAATATGTGGTTTATCTAAATTATGGGGAGGAGGGGTGGGTTTTTTAATTTTTTTTGACAGGAACCTTCTCCGTCATCCCGTCGACAACTCACCAAAGCTTCACCGTAAACGGACGAACGGTTTGCGGGTTTGTTTAAATTATGGAGTGTTATGGGAAAGAGGGGGTAATTAAGGTGGTGGAAAGAGAGGAGAGGGATTGGGTTTTTGTGAAATTAATGTGTACAGTATTTCTCTCTCTTTTTTAAAGTATAAGTGTACAGATTCTTGGTTTGCCTAAATTATGGGGTAAAAACGTTATGGGGTGGAAAGGGGGAGAGGGGATGAATATTCGGAAACGATATGTAGGCAGTATTTTTATGTTTCTTTTAAAGTATAAGTGTACAAATTCCTATCTAAATCTGATAAAAAATGTGGTTTGCCTAAATTATGGGGTAAAAACGTAATGGGGGTGGAAAGGGGGAGAGGGGATGAATATTCGGAAACCATACGAAGGCAGTATTTTTCTCTTTGTTTTAAAGTATAAGTGTACAAATTCTTATCTAAATCGGATAAAAAATGTGGTTTGCCTAAATTATGGGGTAAAAACGTAATGGGGGTGGAAAGGGGGAGAGGGGATGAATATTTGGAAACCATATGTTGGCAGTATTTTTATGTTTCTTTTAAAGTATAAGTGTAGAAATTCCTATCTAAATCGGATAAAAAATGTGGTTTTGCCTAAATTATGGGGTGTTATGGGGAATAGGGGGTGACTTTTTGGAAATTTTTTTTCACAGGAACCTTCGCAGACGCACACTCGAAAACTCTCCAAAGTTTCATTGCAATCTGACAAATGGTATAAGAATGCATAGAAGACGAACAAACCCACAAACATTGATTTTTAGGGTTGGAAAAAGAAAAGGGCTGTTTTAAGGGTTTTTCCGGCAATTATTCGAATATTTCTCGCCGTAAAAACCATCCTTGAACTCCAACGAACATTTTTTTAAAAAATTGGCCAAATTGGTCCAGGCGTTGTTGAGTTATGCGCTTACCAACACATTTTGCGATTCATTTTTATATTATAGATATTGACATGTAAGAATAATGGTAAAGACAATAATAATAATAACACTTTATGTTTCAATTTTTCACTGCAAAAAAAGTTCTATATTGGGCCTAAATATGGGGATATATAATTTCATATTCGGTCCGCGGAGTTATGATGCATTTCCAGAGTGGCCCGCAAGATCATTGGGGTTGGCCACCCCTGCAATAGACGATCCTCTGCAGACGCCTCATGTGCTTCGACTTATAAAACATTGCTCTAGCTTAGTTGTTTGTTTTAAGTAAAAAAATCTGGGGAACTGCACCACTTTCGGAACCTGCCAAAAACTGGTACTAACCTGTTGAAATTTACATCAGTCGCTTCGTCAACATGTCCTCTTCACATTTTGCGATCATAAATTCCGGAAAAGTCGCTAGAAATTTAGTTAAAAATTCCGAAATATGAAAGGCTGAGCAACTGCTAAATGCTTTCAGCACTTCTAAAATAGCATAAAAATTATCGGTACAGGGATCATTTCAACCTAAAAAGTTTAGTTTTTTCATAGAAATCGTGGTTAGGTTGAAATACGGCCTGGACCAAGTGATAAAAAAATTACGAAATTTTGGCTATGCGGCATCCAACAGGCAAAGGCGTATTTGTTTACAATGGAAGCAAACGATTATCTCTGGTTGCTTGTTGCTATGTAAGATGGCGGTCATCACCGTATTACAACTCTGATAAATATTGCGTGGTTGTCAATTTTGTGCGACTTTTTACAAAGGAGTAGAGCTGAAAAGGCATGAAAACATTACAACAAAGGATTAAATCAACATTTTAGGAGACTGTCACTGATTTTTTCAACGTTGGCGGCATGTAACGGCGGTTCGTCATGTCATATTTCGGCATTTTTAATAAAATTCCTGGAAACTTTTCCGAAATGTATGATCGCAAAACGTGAAGAGGACGTGTTGACGAAGCGACTGATGTAAATTTCAACAGGTTAGTACCAGTTTTTGGCAGGTTCCGAAAGTGGTGCAGTTCCTAAAATCTGTTTCTCATTTTTCTTCTGTGCATTAAATAGGGAGCTACGTTAGGATGGGTGAACAGTCCCTCTACAATTACTCTCTATTAAAAAATTAGGCTCACAAATAACTTTAGACGAAAGTAAATTACGCTTCTTTCAGGTGACAAGAACAAAATGAGAAAACCTTCAAGAATGTGTTTGCTTGGATGTCACAGATATTTTGAATTAATATTTCCGTACACATTCCCATGGCGTGTAGAATAAAAAAAGCTGTCGCATAAATCGCGTGGTTCTTCTCTGCACATTGTAAACACTATTAATCTGTCTTTTTCGGTGTGAATCCCAATCAGCAACCAGTCCAAAGTAGTTATTTCAGTGTAATATCAATCAAATCTTTCTTTTTTAGATCGAGTTTTACTGTTTAATTGTTATTATTTAATAATATTTTAATATTTAATTAAATTGCAATGGAGCGCACGCTCCGTTGGCAATTTCCCTACACTTCCATCTTCCCCCTTAACTGCACCCACCTACATTTGCCCTCTACAAATTTTAACTTTAAATTATTTCAACGTTTTTGGTAAATTATTCATCATTTCCCTTGGTAACTTATTCCAATCACTGATACGCTTACCTAAAAAAGAGACTCTTCCTACTCCCTTGTGTCTGAAATCGAGTGTCAGCTTGTGGTTATGGTGGTCAATGTGGCCTTGTACCCTCCCATGACCCTCTTCACCCTCCTCCTGCCTTGCAATGAATCCCATTTCAGCTCTTTTTATCATATCTGTTACAGATTTAATTCAGCGATAATTTCTAGAAACAAATCTTGCAGCATTTTTTTTGCACCCTCTCCAACTCCTGTATTTGATACTCAAACTGTGGGTCCCATACTGCACCGCCATATTCAAGCAATGGTCTGACCAAAGTTTCGTAACACAATTCTTTTACTTCTCTCGCACATCCCTTCATCACTCTCTCCAACAAGTGCAGAATTTCGAAACCTTTTCGTACTACCTGTCCAATGTGTGCTGCCCAGTTAAGCTTGTTATCAAATGTAATGCCAAGATATTTACATTTCAAGTCTTCGACAGGCAATTCTTTCCCCACCTTATAATCATAATCAACCTTTAGTTTTTTATTTGTGTATCTAATAAACTGACTCTTCATTGCATTCATCTTCATCCCTTGTTTACCAACCCAACTAGATATCCTGTCCAGATCATCCTGTAACTGTTTACAGTTCTCTACCGTTTTGATCCTTTTACATTGCATTATGTCATCTGTAAAAAATCTAATTTCTGATAGTAAACAATTAACACAATTATTCATCAGAATAATGAATAGCAGTGGTCCCAATATGCTACCCTGTGGCACTCTCATTTTTACTTCCACTTCTTTTGATACTGCATTTCCTATCCTAGCTTTCTGTTTCCTACCTTTAAAAATTCTTCTACCCATAAAATCACTTCTCATCTACTCCAATAGTTTTTAACTAATTTACTAGCATTTTATGGTTCACTCTGTCAAAATCTTTTGAAATATCTAGTGATACACTATTGTTGAAGTGACAATCGAGAAGAAACAAGAACTTGCTTTAGTGATAAGCTATAGTGATCAATAAAAGAAAGTCTGTTCAGTTACATATTGTTTCTTTCACAAGCTAACTCCAGGCAAGCTAGACGTGTGGAGTTGGACTTGCACAATAACTGACCGTCCAGAGACGCAATAACTCACACAGCGGGGAGTCCTTGTTCCTTAGAGCAGTCGGCGGTTTTTCTCTGCAGGGTCATTGCGTCTAATGTGTAACTGGTATAAAATTTAAAATAAAGCATTTCCACACTATAAACTTTGAGGGGGAAAGACTAACGCATGCATTTGAGTATGCGAATGTATCATTGGTAAGTAAGGACAATTTATTTCTGTTAATGAATTTATGTATTAGCTTTCCAATTGTGTATATCTATCTTTAATTTAATTTAATTGTAATGGAGCACACGCTCCGGTGGCAATTTCCCTAACTACCCATACTACCACTTTTCCTGCACTCACCTACATTTGCCCTCTACAAATTTTAACTTTAAAGATTTTGGTAAATTATTCATCATTTACCTTGTTAACTTATTCGAACCCCTGACACCCTTACCAAAAAAAAAATGTTCCCACACCCCTTGTGCCTGAAATCCAGTGCCAGCTTGTGGTCATGGTCATCTTTTCCCTTCCATGCACCACTTTTCATACCTACTCCAATATCTTTCCATTTCTCATCACAAATATACGCCTTGTACAGTCCCATGACTCTCTTCATCCTCCTCCTGTCTTGCAATGAATCCCATTCCAGCTCTTTTATCGTATCTGTTACTGATTGCATTCTGCGATAATTTCCAGAAACAAATCTAGCAGCCCTTTTTTGCACCCTCTCCAACTCCTGTATTTGATACTCAAAATTTAAGTCCCATACTACATTACAATATTCGAACAATCGTCTGACCAAAGTTTACTTCCCCTCGTACATCCCCACATCATTCTCTTGTTGAAGTGCAGTATTTTGAAACCTTTACCTTCCACCTGTCCAATGTGTCCTGCCCAGCTAAGCATGTTATCAAATGTAATGCCAAGATATTTACATTTCTTCAGCAAGCATTCTTTCCCCACCTTATAATCATAATCAACCTATTGTTTTTTATTTGTGTATCTAATATGGTGACTCTTCTTTGCATTTATCTTCATCCCATGCTTACCAACCTAACTAGATATTCTGTCCAGATCATCCTGCAACTGTTTACAGTCCTCTAACGTTTTGATCCTTTTATAGCATAATATCATCTGCAAACGAACTAATTTCAGACAGTAAACCATCAACACAATTATTCATTAGAATAATTAATAGCAATGGTCCTAATACGCTATCCAGCGGCACTCCCATTTTTACTTCCACCTTTTTTGATACTGCATTTCCTACTCTAACTTTCTGTTTTCTACCTTTTGAAGATTCTTCTACCCAGAAAATCACTTTCTCATCAACTCCAATAGTTTTTAACTTATTTACTTCCATTTTATAGCTTACTCTGTCAAAATCCTTTGAAAGATCTAGTGCTACACTGTCAATTTGGCCTCCCTTGTCCATTTCATCTGATATATCTTGCATATATCCCACCAACTGAGATTCGCATGAATATCCTTGCCTAAAGCCATGTTGCCTACTTGAAAACCGCTTACGTTCCTCACATATATTTCTGATGTGGCTGCATATCAATCTTTCCATTAATTTACCTACCACTGATGTCAAACTGATTGGCCTATAATTTTCGACTCTATTTCTCACCGCTCCTTTATATACCGGCACTACTATCACACTTTTCCAGTTCTGTAGTAAGCAGCAAGTATCTAGACTCAATTTAAATAATGTGTCAAGATTAGGTACAATGTCACATCGGGCTATCTTTAAGATATCTGTAGTAATATTATCTACACCAGCTCCTTTATGTTTTTTCAGCTTTTTTTATTTCCTTCATTATTTCCTCTGGATGTATTTCAAATATTTTGGTATCTTCATTTCTAATTGTGTTGTTAAGCTCGTTCTCCGAAACAGACCCTTCCGTTTCTGATTGATTGTCCCTAATACTCTCACTAAACCAGTTACTTAAAATCTTTGCCTTTTTCAAATCGTCAGTAACTTCTTCTCCATCCTTATCTATAAGTGTATCAACACCCACCCATCTCCTCAGTTTCCTAAGATTGCCGTAGAAATTTGTAGATGCATCAGTCAATGGTTCTCCTACACTGACAACAATCTTCATAAACCAATCTTTGGTCACTTTCTTTGCTATTATTAAGTCCTTGTTCAGTTGTTTTAAATATTCCCTACTACCTTGCTGTCTCTTAAACTCTGTTATTTTCTCTTCTTACCAACCTCTTTAACCTCCTCACTTCCCTATTATAGTACACAGTTTCTCTACTTCTCCTTATTTTCTGCTTTGGAATAAATTTTTCTTCCCCCTTTCTTATTATCTCCTTGAACTCTTCCCACCTCGACTCTACTATACTTGTGTATTCCTTCCATTTGCTGAAACGTTCTCTGAAATATCTCTTCTAATTTGAAATCTGAATCAGTAGTATTTTGAAGGGACAACAAAAACGAATAATTTGACTCAATGGACTGTCTTCCAGAATAGATTTTGGTTTCGGGATCAATGATAGACTCGTCTACTTTCCTGTCCAACATTTCGACGATAATCGGGGTGTGATTATTAGTGAAATTATCATGATCGGATGGAGCGCGTTCCACAACGTTATTGCGGGTCTACAGGAAATAACATTAAACACAAATACAGTCGGTAAGGA
>JARYHS010013151.1:0-12825 GCA_031002005.1 Vandiemenella viatica | reverse complement strand
AAAGGATCACACTAAATTGCCATAATAAATGTTTATTATAAATCTTTTGAATTTGAATTTTAGTATTTCATTATATGTTTTTTAATTTTACTTACTGTGTTTTATGATAATATTAAAGTGTTTTCTTTCAGAAACCACCCTATATCAGTTTCTTTAATAACAAATAAATTTTTTTATTAAAAATTATGTCTGGGGGGCAAAAAAATGTTGAAAGTGGGACATGACCCAAAAAAGGTTGGGAAACACTGATATACACTGATTTACAAGAAATTACAAAACAAAAATACCAGATCATATTCAAGCAAACTTTAGCTCACTACAAATACTTCATACAGTACAATACTATTCAAAATTCAGGTATGAGAGCTGTTACAAACTCCTCTCAAATACTGGAGTGCAGTAGTGATGATGTATAGACGCTTGAAATTATATAGACCTAAAGCAAACACATTTTTTTTTTTTAGCACAAGTCTTCACAGATGCAGCAGACTAGTATTTATACTGGCCAAACCGAGTAGATTCGGGCTAGTTAGCAATGGCTGAAATTTTGTTATGTTCAGCTACATGTCATTGATACCGTGTCTTCAATTCATATAGAGTGAGAGTATTTTTCTCGCCTCCTTATAGTTTATGAATACCACCTTTGGACAGTGAGGTTATAGTTAGTCACTGAAAATAAAGAATTGGGGGGGGGGGGGGGGAAGATGAAGGCAAGAGGGCCAAACAAACACAAAAAACATATAATCATGAACGCACGGTTTAAAACCTTGTTCATGTATGTAGGGCTGGGCCATTTTGCAAGGAGGGGTGTGCATATACCATGGCCTACCGCATGGCTTCTACCACTATACCACTTTTATATGACCTGTATGTAAACTTCAGTGCGTCTATTAAAACAAAATTTTTCTTGTCAGTTTCGTGCAGATTATTAGGGATCTTGTTTTATTTTATGTGCTTACAGATATTGCGTAATCTGAAGTTAGGCCTCTGTGAAGACGGCAGTCCGGCTGAGCTCAGCACGGTCGACAGAACGGAGTCACAGAAACTGTGGAAAGCTCGCGAAGCACGCGTGCTGCACTCGGTCGTCAACTGCGCTCTCTACCAGAAGGTAAACCTCATGTGCAGATTATAATATTTCTGCAAAATTGTTTTCCTTGTAATATGCAAGTTTTAAATTTATTTGCAAAAACTTGATAACAAAATGATAAGCTTGTATGAAAGATTTATGTTCCTTGTGCAACTAGTGTAAGTGGAGGTACACTTAGCTAGGTGAATGTCATGCTGTAGTATTCTCTACTCTTATAGTGAAAATAGTTCTTGGAGGTCATCGCATAATTATCATATCTTTGTTTCTCGTTGGTAAAGTGTAGCACATTTGGTACAGTTTAGCCTTGTATCAAATAAGGTAATAACTTCGGTTTAATGTTCAAATTCGCAAACTGGAAGCAGTGACTTTTAGGACCATACTAAAATAAGTTTCATTGACAAGAAATCAGTCAGTTTTTTGGTAACCCAGTGGTTATTGGGTGGCTAATTAATAATTAGTGATTATACACTGAAGAGCCAAAAAATTGGTGTAGGCATGCATATGCAAATAATGAGATATATAAACACTCAGAGTATGACACTGCAGTCGGCAACGCCTATATAAAACAACAGGTGTCTGGCGCAGGCATTAGATTGGTTACCGCTGCTACAATGGCAGGTTATCACGATTTAAGTGGGTTTGAACATAGTGTTATAGTCGATGCATAAGAGATGGGACACGGCATCTCCAAGGTAGCGATGCAGTTGGGATTTTCCTGTACGACCATAACACTAGTGCACCATGAATATCAGGAATCTGGCAAAACAGAAGTGCAACCCTTCCGCAAATTGCTGTGGATTTCAATGCTGGGCCATCAACAAGTGTTAGCATGCGAACCATTCAATGAAACATCATCGATATGGGCTTTCAGGGCCGAAGGCCCACTCGTGTACCCCTTGTTGAGTGCACGACACAAAGCTTTACTCCTCGCCTGGGCGCGTCAACACCGACATTGGACTGTTGATTTAAAACTTGTTGCCTGGTCTGACGAGTCTTGTTTCCAATTGTATTGAGCGGATGGACGTGTACGGGTATGGAGACAACCTCATGAATTCATGGACCCTGCATGTCAGCAGGGGACTGTTCAAGCTGGTGGGGGCTCTGTAATGGTGTGGGGTGAGTGCAGTTGGAATGACAAGGGACCCCTGGTATGTCTAGGTACCACTCTGACAGGTGACACGTATGTATGCATCCTGGCTGATCACCTGCATCCATTCATGTCCATTGTGCATTCCGAAGGAATTGGGCAATTCCAGCAGGGCAATGCGACACCCCACGTGTCCAGAATTGCTACAGAGTGGCTCCAGGAACACTCTTCTGAGCTTAAACACCTCTGCTGACCTACATACTCCCCAGACATGAACATTATTGAGCATACATGGGATGCCTCGCAACGTGCCGTTCAGAAGAGATCTCCTCCCCCTTGTACTCTTTGCAGGATGCATGGTGTCAATTCCTTCCAGCACTACTTCAGACAGTAGTAGAGTCCATGCCACGTCGTGTTGCAGTACTTCTGCGTGCTCGCGGGGGCCCTACACGATATTAGGTAGGTGTACCAGTTTCTTTGCCTCTTCAGTGTATATTTCACATTATTAACCCAGTGGTAGTTGTCATTTGTGTCTTCTGACAGGACATGGAATTAGCAAATCACAGTCCACTGGTTCTTGTTCTTTGAACCATTATCCAAGTTACCTCTCTAAAAACAACTTTAGGATTAGGAAGGATAAGGACTACAACCTTTTAACTTGTGCTGTCATCTGCACCACATCAGTGAGTTTTGCTACTGTGTCATTGATCTCGTGTGATTAAAAGGATTCCCTGAAGTATTTTGTGTTTGATTTTTATTTTGTTGCTGTCACCAACATTAAACGGTAACTGATGAATTTACTTATTCTTGTTTAAATTCACATTGCCTTTACGCATTTTGCTGTCTTCTGTTATTATGATATCTATTTCTTTGATTAAATAGTTCAAATTATACTTGAAATAAAATAAATGAAGTTAAATAAATCATAAGCAGGTTACATGTAGGTTCTATTTTGTAGTTCATTGGAGAGTGTGTGGTTGAAATAAATAGGCACAAGGTGTATAACTGAACTGTCAGATGTATAAAATAAAAAGTTTCAGGGACCGACTGAGTGCGGCACAAAGTTTGCACTGAGATGATCAAAGAGGGTATCAGTCATGGTACACTTTACACTAGCAGGTTTGAGACAGCGTAGTATTAAATGAGCAAAATCTAGACCATTACAGAGAAGAGCTATTTGATGCAGAGCCTTTGGCAGAAGTTCATCATCCATAGAATTGCCTCCTTAATAAGAGCAACTGACAACAGGGAAAACTATTGGATTAAATTAAATTGGCACAGTGGCAATTTCCCTAATCGTCTAATTGCATGTTCCTTAGTATTTTTATTATTATCTTATATACTTTCAGTATGTAATTCCTCCCCCACCTACTTTTGGAATTTACGGATTTTAATTTTAAATTCCTTCATCTTTTTTTGGTAAATTATTAATCATTTCCCTTGGTAACTTATTCTATTCGCTAACACTCTTCCCCATGTCAGATTTTCCCACTCCTTTATGCGTAAAATCGAGTGTTAGCTTGTGCCTATTGTCATCTTTTCTCGCCTCGCATTCGGGAGGACAGCGGTGCGAATCCCCGTCCGGGCATCCAGATTTGGGTTTTCTATGGTTTCCCCAAATCACTCCAGGCAAATGCCGGGATGCTTCCTTCAAAAGGCCATGGCCGAATTCCTTCCCATTCCTTGCCCCCATCCTTGCCCCCCATCCTTTCCCGTCTCTAAAGACCTCGATGTTAAAAAGAGACGTAAAGCAGTTACAAAAAAAAATAAAAAAATATTGTCATCTTTTTCATTTTATGAACCACGCTTAACTCTTTGACTAATTTTCTTCCAAGCCCCATCATCAACACATGCCTTGTACACACTCACCACTCTCTTCACCTTTATCATATCTGTTACTAAGTGGGTCCTGCGGTAATTTCCACAAACAAATCTAGCTGCTCTTCTTTGCACCCCCTCCAACTTCCGTATTTGATAACCAAAATGTGGGTCCCAAACTACACCACCATATTCAACCAATGGTCTGATCAAAGTTTTGTAACCCAATTCCTTAACTTCTTTGGTTCATCCTCTCATCACCCTCTGCAGTAAATGAAATATTTTGTTACCTTTTTCCTATCCCACAATGTATGCCAACTTTCTCCAAGGAAACAGAGAAAAAATTCTGTCCAAACAAAATAAAAAATTAAATCTCCAAACCTCTGTAGTCATCCTGCTTTTAATGTAGGGAAAAAAAGTGAACTTCCTTACTGGCTTACCCACTTGTATATTTATATTGAAATGAAAGACGAATTATACCCAACACTAACTGAAGTTCAATGAAGAAGACCAACAGCAACAAGAAATAATACACAAACACAAAATTTCAGGCAAAACCCTTTCCCAAAAACACAGAAACATGTCGGCTAGCTCAACACTTGTATTTGTAATTCATACACTAACAATAATGTGTTGTTTTGATGTCTGTATTTTGGATAAATAATCTGTGTACTATCAAATTTCTTAGTGACCTGGCATAAGTGATTAAAAGGCTAGATCAAACTCAGGACAGGTAACTGGTGGTTAATGATGTTGTCTTAGTTAAGCTTTTTGCCTCATTTGTGCTATATTAGATGAGAATCTCATTTGTGTATGTGCAGGACTACAGCCTGGCCGTGGAGGTTGTGGAACTGCTCCTGACTGAGCCGACGCTGTCCATCCCGCAACAGCGTTCCCTGCGCTCCGCTCTCGGCCGCATATTCCTGCAGCTAGGTGACGTGGCCGGGGCCGAAAAGAACTTCGGTGTAGCGCGTGATCTTCGTCAGAAGGCCGGGTCAGTTTCTGTGATACGTATTGTGTAGTGTCTTGGGGTTCATTTGTTTAAAGAAATTGTGGAACTGTGGTTTCTGAACATTAAGCATATTAATTGTCCCTATTACAATCCAGGAAAAAGAAATGAACCACCACTTACCTTAGATGACGGTTGTGGAGCGTGAACACACAAAACGGACAAAAACACACACGTATATACAGGAATATATAGAAATATTCAAGTTTTAGCGCTCTGTCAACTTGTGGAGGGTGAGTGCTGTGAGAGACTGTCTCAGCAGAGTCACTGTTGTCCAGCAGCATGGTGGGGTGAATCCAGAGGGGTGGTGATATAAAGCTAATACCCAAGTATTACCAAATGTCAAAACTGATTTCTGATGGCCGAAAAAAGCAAATAAAATCTTATCAATGTTAATATATTTTTTATAGGTAACAATGAAAGGAAAGAAATGCCGCGAGGC
Source organism: Vandiemenella viatica (assembly GCA_031002005.1). Classification (NCBI taxonomy): domain Eukaryota; kingdom Metazoa; phylum Arthropoda; class Insecta; order Orthoptera; family Morabidae; genus Vandiemenella; species Vandiemenella viatica. Next base: position 7,382 of record JARYHS010013151.1, on the reverse strand, counting down.
AATATTTATATGGAAAGACAGATGAAATACACCCAACACTCACCAAAGTTGAAGCGAGGAGGGCAGCAGCAACACAAAACAACCCAAAAACAAAGAAAATACAATATTTCTGGCAAACCCTTCTTCAAGTCAACAGATGTAAATGGCTGGCTTGCACAATACTTGTGTTCGACGCAGCCACTCATAGCATGCCATCTGTTGACTTCAAGAAGGGTTCTGCCCAAAATATTGTATTTCATCTGTCTTTCCATATTAATATTTTTAAAAAAAATTAAACCAAACATATATATATACCAAACAATCTATAAAGTTAAACATCTCCTCTGGTTAGTGGTTTAGGTAGTGGGGATGGAGGCAAGGAAAGGATGGAAAATAATAACATCAACAATAATAATCATCTGGTATTATCTGAAGTTGACACCAGGTGGTTGCTTTGTACCAGTAGGAAAGTTCCCACCTTCTGAGTGCAGAGGAGCTGCTGCTGTTATGGAGGACTCTTGATATCATGGACACTGATGCAAGCGTTGAAATTATTTGAGTCACAAGAGACGGAATGGACAGCTACTGGGTGTTTTGGGTCCTTTGTGAACACCGTCTGTCGGTGGCCATTCATTCTTTGGGGTTGTCAACAGGGCTGAGCAGGTTGTAATGTGGCCCATGAAAGCTGCTTGTAAACCAAAGCCGGGGATAGTTGTGAGAGGTCAATGCTTGGGAAATGTTGATTGAATGAGGGACCGTTGGTTGGAGCATATACGACTACCCCAAATGTCAAGACTGTAGGGAAGGGAACATCTGGTAGTGTACGGGTGGCAGCTGTCAAAATGGAGATACTGTTGAAGGTTGGTGGGTGTGGTGTGAACTGGGTAGTTGAAGTGACCTTTAGGGAGAGAGGTCTGTGTGTGGAAGTAGGTGCATGTCTGTTAAGTCTTTTAACTTAGTTTGTCTTATTTCCTTCACTATCATCTGTTGTTTGAGAGTTCCATTATTTTCTTTAAAAATTATAATAGTAAACCAAATTGAATATTTATATATAAATATTCTATCATCAATTCTTCAATGTTCTGCTGTGTGGTACATTTTTGGTCCAGGAATCGAAACTTTGGTAGTTACAACAATTTTCCCTTTGTTGGCTTACTTATTCCTACCATCATTTTAATTATACCATCCTTTGTGAGTTGTTTACTTATATTGCAGACGTTTGTATTTCTCACAGAGGTTGTTATGAACTTACCTACTTGGGTGTAGATATCTCCATAATGAGTGTGCTCCTTTCTTAACATTCACAGTCCTGTAATACTGATCTTCCAAACTGAGATTACTGAATAATTACTTAATCAATCCAAATAAATGATATTACAGAAACTGTTGTTTAATCTCCTTCTAATGAGTTTATAAAATTCATAAGCCACCACATGCGAACAGTTTCAACCAAAGAAACAAGATCTGGGGAGAGCAGCGAACTATTAAACAATGCAGATCTCTATGTATGTTGTTATATTTCCAAATTCTAACTGGTTGTTTCCTTCACTGTTAGTTCACAACTGAATAAATTGGAAAACCACCTTGCATAAACTGCACAATTGGGAAATATTGACTATTAGGCAGTGGTCAATGTTGCATGGTTTGTTAACAGCACAGTAATTTATAATGTGCATATAATTACTAGAAATGAGACCCAATTAGGTGTACTGTGGCAGTCATTGGACACTGCATGTTGCAATTTCATGATTGAAATTGTGTTTAGCGTAAACATTGTTTTTCTTTATTCTTATTTCAAAGTTTTAATGTATCTTTGGAAAAAGTTTATATTTATCAAGAATTTTGTGTGTTTCTGAGGATAATTTAAAATTTTAACCATATTTATTTTTTAACACATTGTGGTAATTCATAACTACATAAAAAAATTTAATGTGTACAGAAAAATTAGATTTTAAACAACCAAATTCTGTTTAAAGAATCAAAAATTTAACAGCTCCTATTTTGTGGAAATTATAGTATTATTACTCGTGTAAGAATGGAGACTTTCGTGGCGTATAACTGCAATGAAGTCTTCATGGGTGTACCGCCCGATTGTGTTGTGAAAACACGATATATCGATCACTTGCTCAATCTTCCTCAGGTGCGAATACATCGTACTGGTCTGCTGACCGACAAATTCTGAGACGACTCAGGTGCCGCATTTCCTTATATGCCCAACAGTTCTGTTCGCAGCGCACACCCAGTGTCGGCTGCCAGTGGGCGTGGCTGTAGATCTTCGTTTCGGGCCACAAACCCTAATATGGAGCCGTCTGTAGCAGCAGGTGGACAGAGGGACTACGCTCTCTGCAGAGGAAGTGCTGCACCTGAGCTGGCTCAGTATCTGCCGGTCAGCCAACCAGTACAGACGTTTTCACACCTGAGGAAGACGACTGAGTTAGACGTCGAAATATTGTGCTTTCGCAACACAATCTGGTGATATACCTGTGAAGACTTCATTGCAATCATTCGTGTTTCAGTAGCATATAAATGTTTTGAATTTGTCATTTTGAAGAAAAGGATTTTTTTTTAATAAGGTGCCAAAATGTGAAAAATTACACGGTGTATGGATATAGTCATAGATATTTTATTTGTACAACTTTGTTTAGTGGAACTGAGGGGTCACCCGACCTCCGCGAGCTGGTGGACCGTGGCTTGATGGCAGTTGCACAGAATGTTTTCCAAGAGGCCTACGACTGCTTCCAGAAGGCAGCAGCCCTCGACCCATCCAACATTATGGTATGGTAAACTTATACTGCTGGGGAAACTTATTGGTAATAATTTGTATATTTTTCTCTTTGCTACACAACTGCATGAATCTGGCTCCCATGGGCCTGTACAGAAATTCGGTATTTTGGAGGAAGGATGTACATAAATGCCAGTGATATGAAATAATTTTTTTTATTCTGTGTTATCTGTGCAGTTAAATTACAATGAAGTATTAAATTTACTAATGAATTATAATTGCATGTCAGATGCATCTTAAATGTCAGAATGGAAAATAAGTAGATATGCCCGCTAATATCGGTATATTTGTAGAAAACCCAACTAACATTTCGCTGTGCAAGATATGATGTCTAAGAATTTGTATCAGTTTGACATCAATTTTACTACCAGACTGAGAAATTTAAGGCTTGCTACTAATTTGACGTCAAACTGTGTAGCAAATTGATGGCAGTCTGGATATCAAAAGTTGGAAAGAAAATTTTGGTTTCAACTTGCATTTAAAGATGGGCTTGATTTTCATATTACCTTTTTAGCTTCATATAGTATAAACTGAAGTCAGAAGATGGCAGTGAGGATATTTTATTAAGTTAAAGTATGAAACACAAGTTAATTTAAAACTTTGTTACATTACATTATCTTAAACTTCTTTATCTTTGTCAAATAATAGGGAAATTACAGGATACATTATAAATTTAAAACTAATACCAGAATTTATTACTAAAAATTTCATATCATGAATAAGCACTACTCAATTCTAGAAACAAAAAATCTAAATAACAAAAACAACAGACTTTGAAATTTGCAGTTCGTTTATTAAGTTATTTAACAAAATGATATTAACCCCAGTCAGATAGAAACACAAACATAAATCTGCTTTATTTTTACAATCTTTTTGATCATACCAATGTTCTTTGGACATAGCCGCAGTCAATTTTTAAATTAATTTTGAAGTCATGACAATTAGCATCATGGAGCAGATATTTTTTTATTATATAATAGACCAGTGATTGATTCAGTAGACAGACTATTTTGCTGTTTTGCCTTAATAAGATCAATAAGCAAGAATAGGCACTCAGCATTGGCGGATGAATGGGGCAACCATGAAAATTCTTCCTAAAAATTGTTGGTATTTTTTCTTTTCTTTTACATTCACGCTTGTACTCAGTTCTTCGTGTGATACCATTTTGACTTAGTTACTCGGAATAAGCTTCTCTCGGGGCTTTGTGCCGTGATACTTGGACGAGGTTTCAGAACCAGTTGCCATTCCACATGACCCAATCCCTTGGTGCCAACCCCTCGGTTTGATGAGGATGGGAGGCCGAATGCTAATGCTTCGGTGACCAACATTGGTCCCAGCCAGTGCTAGAAATTCGTTTTTAAATCCAGGCGTATTTGTTACTCATAACTTTCAGACTCGGGCGTAAAATGAAAATGTCGAGGCGTAATTATATTATAATTATAAAAATACAGATTTTATTGCTCACAACCTACTCCAACACAATTTAAAACTGTAAGTAGGTCTAAATGTGCGAATATATTATATACCAAAATTGTGGAATAGTTAAATATAATTCTTGATTTTGTTGTATTTATTACAATAACTATTTAATTTTACACAATGATCTTCAGTAGGCATAGTAGCTGATGAGTTACAAAGTGTTTTTGATCGTTTACTTGCTTTTTGACCCCGTGTATTGCGTGAAGTCGGAGCAGGCCTACTGGTTGTTAGCAGCTGACGGGCATCTTCTGAACTTCAGAAAAGTATTATTTGAAACTCTGAAATCGATCAACAATGTGACAGGAATTATAATTGAAATTAGTTATTAGAATTAAACCTTGATAATGCAAAACTGAAAACAAAGTACTGAAATATATATTTTTTTTAAAAATTGATGCTTAGGCATATTTTCTACACCTTTGACAGAGATTGCAGGCGTAAAATGAAAACATTCAGGCGTAATTACGCCTAACGCCCGGTCAATTTCGAGCACTGGTCCCATCACATTGGCTGTCGTTCGTTGGCCTAGTGTATATGCACCTTTACTGCATTGCCCATCACATAAATAACATGTATGTACATTTTAATAACAAAATGTACTTATGGTATTGGTTACCAATAGAATATAGATAAGCGAACTAGTTCGGAAATCCCCTAAAACCGTTGATAATGCAGGACACAAAAGATATACAGAAAATTTTGCAAAAAGTAACAAACTACCTATCGTATAATTGATCGAATAATTCCCTGTAAAACATAAATGAAATGGGTTTCCAATTTGAAAATGTAAAATTGGAAAAAAATTCCATTGTATTCTTAGAAATCGTGGGAAAATGGTTACATTTTGGTAGGACTGACTAGGACAGACTCCATATCGGTAGAAATACCAAAAAATCGGTAGGTTCCAGACCACTTATCACGAGACACATTTGTTCGCAAAAATTTGTTATTGCAGAAATTTTTGTATGTTTCTAAATTAACTGAATGTGTTGAAAGTAGTAATTTAAATATATAGTGTACTGAAATTTTGAGATGTAGAAAACACATCGTGTTACACTGTTCGATTTCAGTGAGATGACTTAACATGTTTGCAGACACATGATACACCAGAAAAACCTTCCATAACACATGCGACTTTTTTTTGGTGATTAATAAAGTTTCAGAGAGATGGGAAGGGGGGGGAAATAGTTTACTATTTCCTCGTCAACTGTACTTCTCACTTTTAAGCAGTCGTGCATCTGTTTCTCTGCATCAATGTGTACATACATAAGATGGAGGGAGAAAATGAACTGTTACTTACCAAAGATGAAGGCAGGAGGGCCAAATGAACATTAAAAAACAAAACACAGTTAAACATGTTTCAGTTAATAATCTTAGGGTAAAAACATACTGGAGCAGAGAGCAAAAGTAAATAAATGGATTGTTGCAGTGACTCGCATACTGGGGCGCAAAGCGGCAATGTAGCAGCGAGCAAAGTGTAGCATTCAAACTTCTTTGATTTCACTGTTTTACTCTCTGTTCTCATCACTAGTTGATCGTGGTTTCTCAGTATCAAAAATGGACGTAGAACAATTTATCAATGCTATTTCTTTTAAAAAGGGAACATCCTTTTAAGAAGGACGTTCACCATCACAATCATTTTATCTTATCTAAGCTAATCTATGCTATGGGGTTATGTGGTTACAGAGAAGAAGTCACCAGTACTCAAACTTTATTTTTTATTTACTTCGGGTGGTTTAAGCATTTTATGTACACAGGATTTTTTTATATATCAAGTCACATTATTTTTGCATACAATTATCTTTGTTTCCCCAACAAAACTGGCTTTATCAGTTGACCTATCATTTTCTCTCATTTCTGCAATGTTTTCAAAATTAAATGATGATGATTGCTGTTCTACTCAGATTAATTTATTTTCAAATCAATTATGATTTTGTGTAAAAGACGTAAGCTCCTAATAATCTTGTCTCTAAGATTTGCACATTTTTATATAGGTTTCAAAAGAATGCAAAACTTGGAAATATTTATAGCAAATTAAATTGAATGACACGCTGTACTCTCAAAAGTCTAATATTAAGGTCTTTTCAGCATCCAAATTTCATCTTTGCATGGTTTTAGCAGATAGGCTTAGTCTCTGATGAAAATGTAAGGTTCATATGAAAACAACATCTGGATGAATGTTAAAACAAATTGACTCCGTTAGATGAAAGAGCAAAAATGGTGGAAAGTAACCTCAAGTAACTTTTAGGCGCCCTTCATCAATAACCGAGCGTGGTGGTGTAACGGCTAGCGTTCTGGGCCTCGCATTCGGGAGGACGGCGGTTCGTATCCCCGTCCGGGCATCCAGATTTGGGTTTTCCATGGTTTCCCAAATCACTCCAGGCAAATGCCGGATGCTTCCTTCAAAGGCCATGGCCAAATCAAATTCCTTCCATTCCTTGCCCCCCATCCTTTCCCGTCTCTAAAGACCTCGCTGTTAAAGAGACGTTAAAAAAAAAAAAAATCTTCATCAATCTTGTCCCAAAATATAATCAAATCATGATATACTACAATAAGAATGAAACTTCCCCAGATGTTCGTGTAAATGATCAAATTCACTCTGTAGAAACCTACTTTGATCTATAATGTGAACACTTCTTTTTCTATTGTTTCTATTTTTAAGGAAAATTTTCTAACAAAGGTAAATTCATCTTGTGTAAAATGCTGAAGGAGCATTTTAAAAGTACTGCACTCACTGCGTGACTCCCCAGTATGTACATGCAACTCTTTACTTGCTGCTCTTCTTTGTTCTTCGCTCTCTGCCTCATTATGTTTTCAGCCTTAGTCATGTAGGAAATGGGACATATGGCAGGGGGAAAGATGTATGCACATCCAGACCCACCACATGAATGAACCAAAGATGAAATACTAGGGAGGATGCGGATTGAACTCCTGTCATATGTCTTACCTCCTACATGACTAATGTTACTAACGGAAACATTGTTAATTGTTTTCGCTTTTTTGTGTTTGTCGGGTCCTCCTGCCTTCAACCGTAATGGGTAAGTAATGGGTTAATTTATTGCTGCCATCAGTTTTTCAACTGGTTTGATGCAATCCTCCATCCCGCACTAACCTCTTCATTTCTACATACCCCTTACAGCCC